>CM021109.1:449780911-450005780 GCA_007115665.2 Sequoiadendron giganteum | reverse complement strand
CCTCTCCTCTAATCAACCCAAATCCCAATGCGAGCAAGGTTGAGAGCATACACGAAAGGGGGTTGTTAGAATAACCAAAGCTTGCTAAAAGTAATGGAAAGGAGGTGCAATCAATCAACCACTTATTCAGTGGGAGGATGTACAATGCAAAAAGTAAAATGCAACTCGACCACTTCTTCAGCGGGAGCAGGATGACGGCTCAGCCGATCAGCAAGATGAAATAATGCAATTACACAAAGTAATAGGCGGCAAGCCAACCTCTTCCACTTTTTAGCGGGTGATACAAGGAATTGGAACTAACTAAGACTGAAACATGCCAATGTCATCCATAGTCGTGGGAATTACAAGAATCAGATCTGAATAAGAGAAGTGCTGACAGTACTACTGTGCAACTTACAATATGATAGAGAACCTGCCAAGCACACGTGATTAGAAACCAATTAACGCTGCCATAATAACAATGACTCCCCTATGCTCAAGCTTGACTCCCTAGACTCAAGCCCACTCAAAAGATGACTTTTCATAATCTGATATGACTGTAACAATGACTGAAATTGCACAGACCGGCAGCCTGCAACCTCACTAAATCACTCATAACTCGCTCAAAACCCAACCAATTAACATGAAATAAGATGCATTATGATCTAACATGGAAGGGGACCAAGACTAGTAATCAAAACCCACCCAAACAACCTCTATTTATTTGGCACGGAAAACAATATACTCTCAAAAGGTACGACCCTCTACGAAGGGCGATTTTTCCTTTTTAAAAATCCACACTTGGTATTAAAATCTAAGAATTGACATGTAGGGTCGCCCCTAGCAAAGAAATCATTAGGCAAGACACCCAGAACCACACTATTTTTATTTTGCAAGTTGTGAATGAAAACTACAATCAGCTGAATAGATTCAGCAACACTAAAAACCTGGTAAAATGCAAAATACATCAACTGCAATCTGCTCAAGCTCAATTCAAGAACATAGACAAACCTATCTTAACTAGTTGCTATCTTTCAAGCAAGAAGCCAAGCCTAGCTAGGGGGTATGCCTTCCCCAAAGCACTCAGTCACCATTCCGGCAGCATAACTTTGCAATAAACTCAAGATGCTGAAAGAGAGAGCAAAGCCTCTTATTTATAACTTTCTCCAACCTCAAATTCAAATTCCTTTTCCCTCCAATTAGGTCACCCCCATGAGATTCACATTCAAATTCACTTTGACATTTTCCTTTCATTTCAAACTTCATTCTCCATAACTTGGCGTCCAAACATAAGGAGGATGAAACTTTATTTAAAATACCAATAAAAGGAATGTTAGGCGCCCCAATTAATAAAGTGAAATGCTTTTCAAATATTTCTCCAAGTATGGCGTCCAAAATACTTAAGTGAGAAACCTTATAAAATTTGCTCTTTTTAATAAACCAACTTATCTCTCCATTTGGGCGTCCACCAAGCCTTAGTAAAAATATTTCACTTAAAACAATATTTTCATCAAATATCGAACTTCCCAAAATAATCACCTCAAATGCTGGAGACTGGCTGAATATATTGGCCTGCCCGAAATAGCCATAATACCAGGTTGCAGGAATACTGCCAAAGTTAGCACTAAAGGTGTTGGAGACCAAACTGCAAAACTCCAACATGCAAACCCCCGAATCCTCAAAGAAAACCTTCAAGCAGTTGGAAACCCTAATTCTGCCTCTGACTAGCCTATGAGCATCCAAGAATAGGCTAACAGTCATTGGAAAATGTAATGCTAAAAATGGGGATATTACACAGTTTTCTTCAATAACAGGGAAGGGCTTTGATCATTGGATGCCATCTTCATCATCCAACATGCACTAGTTTATAGTGGAGGTTGAGGCTGTACATCTCCTTCAAAGGGCCGTACTTTCTCTTCAAAAAGGGCGTGTGAAGTAAAAACCTAGAACGCCTCTCTTTTGGCCAGTTCTTTGATACCATCTTGGATGCCTTGGCTTCTTGAGGGTTTTGATTCCGCTATTGCGTGGGAGAAATCCATTTCTGGAGATGTGCGTAGCTTTTCACCAATTTCAACATTTCTTGCCTGCCATGTACAAATCTGCTTTATTTAATTAATCTGGAGGTTTATGGGTATGTCTATTGTTTAGAATCTATCTATAGCAGTTGAATACTTCTTAATATGATGGCAGTTTCTTAATTTTTTCTTTAATTTGAGTTATGGCACCATTTATGCTTGGCGCACCTCTCTACTTCTTGTCTAAAATTCTTCTAAAACAAACAAAAACACAAAAACAAGTCAGTAAACGTCAGTGGTTGAGTTGGAGCCAGCAGGGTTCATCACATCAACCCTCACAGAGGTAAAGCCAACACTTCTAATGTTCATACAACTTGTAAGAAATATAGCTTGAATGCTGATATAAATGCCCCAAATTGACTGAAGATTGATTGATTTGATTGTCAAACTGGGCTATCAAGAATGTTGCAGTGCAACATACCCAACACTCATAGATTTTTATCTCCTTAAGAAGGCTCCTTCACCTTCAGTTAAAGGCCATAAATCAGGCTTTAGATTCTTCAAAATGCGATCTTTATTGTATTGCAGAAAAGAGTTGAAGGTTGAAAAGATGAGTAGGAATAGAAAATGCAGTCTTTTCATCAAAGACTTAAGTCTAGGGTCACCAGTTCAATCCTTGAGGATTTGCAGGATGCAGATGATATGAAAATTGAAGGACAAATTCCAACAACAATGGCACTAATGGAAACTCACAAAACATGGGATTGCAAACTAGTGTCTGCTCAATTTGGATACTAAATAAACTTGTGGATTTCAAAGGGAGTTAATGACTTGATGGAAAAAGCCATGATTGAGAGATTGCATGGAGCCTTTATGTAATGTCCCTTACCCGGTTTGCCCTAGAAATCACTTGTTGATTAGGTTTAGGGTTTCTTCTTTCCAAATGATTGTTCTTTTTAATGAAGTAATCTTTGTTTGAAATCTGCATTCACCATATTAACAACATTTCCACATACACATATATTTGTTAGCATTAATATCTAGATATCCAAGATATAAGCATAATCATAAAACAATAGTGAAGACATATGAGGAGTGGCATGGGGGATTCGCCCTAAGCCCTTTGGTTTCAGTTGAGGATGTGTTTCACAATCCTCCAGCCCAGGGACTTGCCCCTGCTCTCTCCACCTAGGACATCACCTTGGAAGACACTTAACTTATTGGGGATAGTTAGGGGAGCGCTAAGTAGTCTAGGCCTACCACCCCTCCATGGCTGCAGTGGAATCTTAGGTGGAACCCCCACCCCTCCATGACCCAACCCTTGCCTTGGGACTAGTTGAACCTTAAGTGGGGTTTTTAGGCACCACTTCCCTCACACCCTACCTCCCAATAAGTAGCAAACACTCATGAAGACAATGTTTTAGCAATCAAATACATTTGCATTTATTACTGATTCTTTAAGTCAATATCAATATCGTCATCATCATGTTAATACTAAAGAAAGCATTACACCAATAATCAGATTAGCAATATTTGTTTCTTATATTCAAAATATGCTAAATATTATTGCTAAGTGAGTATATCACCTGATCTGCCGTGTCTTCCCATGTCTCTTTATTCCTTAATCGTCTTCCTTCAATCTTACATTTGATTGATCATAGGATAAAAACATATATAAATAAATATTAATCTATTCATTTTATATTAAGATCGTAATTACTTATCAGACTCAATAATTGCTGCAAGCATCATTATTCATTATTGCCTAATTGAATATAAACATATACATGTATATATTTGTATATACACATATATACAATCATTATTAAATACTCACCCTTGCATGAGCATCTATATTTATATATATTCACTTTTATATATATATATATATATATATATAGACACTTTTATGAAAATTATCAGCAAAACACATAATTATTTTCAATAACTATATTAGGATATACAACAGAAAGATGCCTTCTATAAATGATTTGCTGATTCCTTAGTTTCAGAATATGTTCCTATATTCCTTCCTTCATCGATTTAATGCTAGAAGATGCCACTTTGGTTAATGGTTCTTTTGTTTATTCCTCCATCCTTTTCATTCCATTCTTTATTCTGCAGAATCCTTCTAAAATACCCGTACATGTGAAGAGTTGTGGCTTTTCCCTTGACCGCTTGCTTCTCTAAAGAGTTTGACTGGTGGTTTGCATTGTTTGGTCCTTCCTTGGTGATCGCTGACCCTTCTTTAAGGCTCTGCCTTTTATTATTTTAATATAATCATAAACAAAAGAATATATATATTTTGATCTTATATTTATAATTATAATGTTATTACTAATAATTATGGTATCTCAGATTATATGTATTTTATTATTTATTTTTTGATGTTTATTATATTCATTTTACTTTTTTAATTTATTTAATTTGAGGCATGGATAATATTAACACCTTTGTGAATGTCCTATTACATTTTAGCAATATTTAATTAGTTCTGTTTTGGATTATTATAATAATGGTTTTATAATTGAATTGCTGCCCTTATTCATATTAATATTTATTTATAGATTGAATATATTCAACACATTTATCATAGGGTTTCTATATGTATTACTATATTATAATTATGTTTGTAATAGTATCAAATTGTTAATATGTATATTTTAATATTTACATTGTTATTTATTAATTTATTTGTATTTTAACAATTGGACTTTATAGCATTGCTATTTTTGGGGACATGACCCTTAATGAAGCCTTAGTGGAATGAATCTGGTGGTTTGTTCTTATCGGCAGAATGATTCAGTGTCTTGTTTTTTACATTTTTTTGGTGGGGTTTTAATAGCTAAAATTTTAAAAATAATCTTTTTCATGAACTGGGTCTTTGAAAAGCAGCTCATTTGATTTCGATAATTTTATTAACTGATCTGAAAAAGCTTTAAGTAGAATTAGCTTTTTAACTTTTATTTTGAAGTTTACATATTGTAACTTATATTATTGATGGCTACAGGATGACAGTAACTAGTTCATGTGGTAATGATGATAATCACATTTATCATCATATGTAGGCTGCTTTGAAGTGAAAATTTCTTGTAGTGAATTTTTCTCAAGTTTGGAGCTTTTGAATCAATGGAATTCACACTGCTGATGGAAGAATCTATTTGCTTTGATACCATATCAAAAATGTAGGCAGATTTATAGAAGTTTGCAAAATTTTATACATGGAAGTGCATCTATATTCCACACAATTTCCATTCAATAAGGCATTTACGTATTTGTAGGATTTTATATCCTATATTATAGGAAACCTCCTAACAACTCCCTTACATAGACGAGTTGTTCTAACAGCTCGTAATACAAACAACTACTCAAACAACCAATATTCTATACGTGATATTCTAACAAACCATGATAAACATACCAACAAACCTAACAAATGATGTAATATTCTGTAATAAACCACCCCATTTTTTTCAATTTTTGCAACTTGTTAGTGTTAGAAGTATAATCAAAGATAAGCAACAAAAATCAATTACCTTCCACTTTCTGATCACCCAGATCCCGATGTGGGCAAGATGAGAGCATACGGTGGCATGTTTTACATTGCAATGCTTGAAAGTAACCACTTGTTCAGTGGGGTGAGTAATAAACTTCCACTTATGCAGTAGTACAAACTGAAAGTAAACAACTCACAACTCTTCCGCTTTTCAGTGGTGAGTGCAAAGAAGGACCACTTGTTCAGTGGGGTCAGTACAAGGAGCTACTTATTCAGTGGATAATGAAAGATACCACTTATTCAGTGGGGTAAGTAACAAATCCAAAGAAGAGAAAGTCACTGAATGGTACTACCAAATTAGTGACACTATATGATGCTTAGGACAAATGATAATAACAATTACAACCCAACTGTTAATGAGATAGCCCCAATGAAACAACATCAATATACCTGAGTTTAACAACAAATAAAGGATTGATCTATCTCAAAAAATCAGTGTTAACCCGGGGACGTGTCCCCTGGTCTAAACCCCGCTGTCCCTATCCCGGAAACCTCCCCGTCCCGGAAACGGCCAGGGGGACAGCAACAATGTACCATGTTCTTTTTATTTTGATTTTCATATCGTAATTGAAAAAAAACTATATTGGCAATGAATTCTTAACATAAATGTTATATGCTAAGTTTCTATAATGTATATATGCATGCTTTATCCATGTTTTCATATGAATATTTAATGTTTCCTTATATATTTTAAATTTTTCTATATTTTATATAGCCGTCCCTTGCCGTCCCTAAATTTGGCCTGAAAAATCGGAAACTTGGGGACTCGTTCCTGCCGTCCCCGTCCCAGAAACTTGGGGTAACACTGCAAAAAATAAGTTGTAGCAGGTCTACAACACTCAGAAAATGCCATGTGCAGGTATAGGCAGCCCACAAATCATCACCAAACTCACCAACATGACCCAAGATCACTCCAAAACAGATTGCAAGCATCACAACTGATATTGATGCCTCCAAACCAGACTAAGAAAGCAAGGAAAGAGGGGCAGAAATCACCACACACAACCAATCACCACAAACCCCCAAATTGTGCGGCCTGCTGGTGTTAGTGTTTTATAGCTGTGGGAGGTATTTCCCTAAGCTAAATGAAACTAAGGCAGGTCGGCCATCATGTTTTATAAAAAAAATATTGTAATTGCTAGGTCGGCTCTAGGGTGAGCTTGCCTAGTCTTATATATATATGAGAAGGTGTCTCCTCATTTTGGCATCAAATCAATTCCATCCCAAGTTCGAATTTCTTCAGCAACAGGTCTATTTTATAAGCAGTAGATTAGCATCAAGGAGAAGAGTCAAATACTTTGTGTATTCAAGAAATCGCACTATATACAAGTGCAGATCCATTGTATAAGTTTCAGCCTTTCTAAGGCCCAATTTTGAGTGCTGTTTCTGCACTTCTATCTCTGATTATAAGAGAATATCTGTTGGGTTTTTCTCCCTCGAGTAGGAGGGTTTTCCCAGGGTAAAATACTGTGTTCATTGTTCTATGTGTTGAGTTTTCTTCTTGTTGCATTTCTGATCCTAAAAACTAACATGGTATTAGAGCAGGTTTGGGGAAGATCTGATCAAATTTGTCTAAGCATCCATTCATTGAATATTAATCAGACTTCTAGAGTAGATCTATAGCAGATGAAGAGCAGATTTATAAGGCATTCTATGAGGCAAATTGGACCAGCACAAGATTTTTGGTGAAGACATCTTGTAAGGAAAACCATATCAGCATAGAGCGAATTTGTGAAGACATTCCTTGAGGCAAATCATGCTAGTATAGAAGTGATCTATATGAAGCAATTCACATCATTATTTGGAGTAGATTTTGTGTAGTCACTATATATAATTTGGAGTAGAAATAGGATCAGATTTGGAGCAGGTTTTTATTAGAATCTGGGGCAGATCTTGTGTCTATTTTATAGAAAGTTTTGGAGCAGAAATTAGGCATATTTTTGGGGCAGACTTAATGCAGTTTTTGTGAAGATAAGCCTCAGATTTATGAGCGTATTTTGAAGATAATTTTTTTGACAGATTAGAAGGCATTAGAGATAAAGACAAACATCAAGAAAAGATGAATTCTGGAGTATCTTATTTAGCCGTCATATATATCCAAGCAAGAAGCATCGATTTCATTATTTAATAGTGATTGTATGAGGAAAGGCCGTCAAATATTGAACTCAGGCATTCAAGGAGTCGAGATTCATTTTAAAGGTGCCGCTTATGCCCTACGGTCAGCTACAGATTAATATTGACGCCATCACCTGGAGTATTTTTGAATATTTTATTAAGGTGTCAGTAAGACAAATGAAGAGAAGATAAGACAAAGAAATCACATTTCTCTTATCTGGCGCGACATGATACCATCGTAGCTTTGGAGCGGTATTATACTGAAGAAAGTCGGTGTGAAGAAAGCGACATCATAGTTTTTAGTGGCTGGCGCATCATAGAAGAAATCAAAGTCTTAAGGGCATATGATTTAGGAGGAGACAAGTCAACTGGTATTGCTGGCACCATCATACCGGTTATTATTATGTGTACAGGAAATAATCGTGTTGAGTATATATTCTTGAATTGTTCATATCACTGGAATTTGTGCAGTTGCAATTAATTCCTGGCCTAGACTGCTATAAACAGTTTTCTGAGTCTCTGCATACAAGCATTCAAGGTCAAAGACTTTCTTTCTCTTTGTCTTTGCAATTTCTGTTTGGTTGGTAATTTTGATGAAATAATATTTGAGCCTTTGAGAATTGGTTTGCATTGTTTGGACATGTATATAAACAAAGGTTTAGTCCTGGAATATTACATCAGCTAGATGGCAAGACGCCATTGTTTATCTAGAGCAACCATAACAGGCACGAGTTGAGAACATGTCCGGGAAGAGGATTAAGGTTCTGAGATCAGACAATGGAGGGGAGTTCACTTCCAGAGTATTTTTTGTAATCTCTGTATTGAGGCAGGGATCAAGAGGGAGTTCTGTGCTCAACAAAATGGAGTTCTATGTCTCGAGGAACTAGAATGACTCATTGAGAAGAAGTGTAGGTGTCAGCTAAGTGGGTTGCAATGTTGCAAGGCCGGGTGTTAAGTCCTTGGAAGACCTCTTCAGCTGCAGAGAACGGAATTGCACAAGGTAGTCAACCTTGTTTTGACATTGGTAGCACCGCAAACCATAGTTTACATACTCGGAATCGGAGAGTACTCGGCAAGCCCAAAAAATTTGACTCGGGAAATACTCGGCAACTTAAAAAGTAGCAAAATTTCTTATAAAAACACATTTTTTTTTGCAAAATTCAATTATAGAATGCATCAAATAAGTCTAAAAACCATGAAGGAGTGTTTTATATAAAATTTCATTGTTCAATACATATGGATTACAAAATGGCATCATTATACGAAGCCGCATAGTAAAAATACTAATAACTATAATGAATTTATGATGATTGTATTTGAAAATCATCATCATAAATTTCATATCTAGGCAATTACAACTTCCTCTTCCCCGACCTAGAGAAAAATTGGGCAGTAGAGGGTAGTGGTACGATCCTTGCACTCGATCTTGGCTCCCTGCTTGCCGTAGAAGATTGTGACAATGGCTCCACCATGCTGGTAGGTGGCAGTGGCTCCTCCACCATATCAATGTCATCCGCTCCAATCTCCCCTGCTTCTGCTGTAGGCAAATCCTCCATAGGTTGCCTCTCGAAATCAGCAATCTCATCCTCTGTAAACAAGGAGGCCTCATCATCCTGCACGGTCCAATCACTGTATGGATCAATGTCATCCAAATCAATGAGCTCGTCTGACTGGTCCTGTACCTTTCTTATGCGAAGCCGAAGGTTATATTGCACAAAAACAAGATCATTGAGGCGTTGTTGAGTCAACTTATTACGCTTCTTCGTGTGAATGGCATCAAACAAACTCCAGTTTTGTTCACAACCAGAAGAACTACAAGGTTGAGACAAAATTTGAAGGGCTAGCCTTTGCAAATTTGGGGTTTTTCCACCCCAATCTTCCCACCAAGAACCTACAAATAAGATATTCAAGTTTTTGTAAATATTAATAAAACAATAGTAATAAGTAATAATAATTGTAATTCATAACTTGCAAGATATAAGGCTTCACTTTTTCTTACTTGGTGTTTGGATCTCTCTTCCTCGTTCACATAATTTGGCAAAAAACAAAGGCCCCCTAGCTTGCTTATATTTTTGCAACTCTAATAAGATGAGGTCTTTCACTTCAGATATAGGTGTCATCCTTTCAATACATGTGAATAGGCCCTCCATAACCTCCCCATTAGCATCCGTGAAGCCATCAAAGAAGTAGAACTTGGGGTTGAGAAAGTACCCCGCTGCATGAATGGGTTGGTGGAGTTGATTGTTCCACCTTCGATCAATGATCTCCCAAATAGGGGTAAATCTATTTGCATCCCCCATGTAATAGTGTTGGATGGCCTCTTTGGCCCTATCCATTGCCTCATAAAGATATCCCATCACATTTTTCTCGCTGTCCACCAAGCGCAAGACCCTCACCAATGGCTCCGTCACCTATCAAGTACAAAGTAGAGCCAAATTTAAATTACACCTTACAATGGAACAAAATACTTATATAATTTTAAATTAAGAATAAAAGATTCAATCTGAAAATTCATTAGAGTTGAAGTTACCTTGACAATCTCTAATGCTCTAGTTGCAAATTGACTATCAAAGTTTATTGCTTGAATCTTTTCTCCATCAACCTTCTTTGAGTAAGTTGAGTCTACCCATGGTTGACTCACAAACATTTGCTTCAAGGAAGTCAATAAACCAGTGATACTTTGCAGCGTTAGAAAATTAGTTGCAAACCTTGTAGCACCTGATCGCACAAGCTCTTTCCCCTTGGTGTGATCTCTCATCAATTGAAGAACCCATGGGTGATTATATATATATTTTGTTATGTCTCTTGCTTGTTCTACAATTGGTTTCACCCAATCAATTTTGCCTATATCCTCCAAAAGAAGGTCAAGGCAATGGGCTGCACAAGGGGTCCACAAAACTGCTGGATGCCTCTCTTGAAGCAATCTACCAGCTGCCACATATGCCGCTGCATTGTCAGTAACAACTTGGACAACATTTTCTATGCCCACCTCTAAAACAACCTGCTCCAACATCATGCTCAAATTTTCTGCATTCTTTATTATGTTGGAGGCATCAATTGACTTTAGAAAAACCATCACACCATTGGAAGCCACTATAAAATTGATAAGTGTGTGGTTTCTTCCATCTGTCCAGCCATCTGAAAGAATTGAGCATGCAAACTTTTCCCATTTCTTCTTTTCTACTTCCACAATTCCTTTTGCATCTACAATAGCATCTTCAAGTAACTTGCCACTTAGATCTCTTGGAGTAGGGGCCTTGTACCCTTTGCCTGCAACTGTCAATGCTGTCACCAAACACTCCCAATAAGGACTCCTTGCCACATTGAAGGGAAGGTTGTTATAAAACCAAAAACTTGCACAAGCCTTGTTTGCCTCTTTGTACACCTCCTTATTCCACCCACTTGCTTCCAATGAAGGTTGTGATCCTTGAATATTTCTGGGCTTAAAAAATTGGAATTTGCTTGAAGTGGATTAAGTGGATGGGTTATTGCGACCAGCACGTAAACGTGGACCACGACTAGAGCCCAAAATGGCTTCAGTTTGCATTTGCACCTCAGAATCTTCAACCAAATTAGGAGCAATGGCTGATTGCATGGCTGCTTTTACTTTTTCCCTCGCCAATTTTTTTTCATCAAGTGTGTAATGTCCCCTTCCCAGCTGTGACCGTTTCAGTTGACCGTTGGCCTATTCCGAAGACCCATAGGCTACACGGATGGTGAAATTAGGGTTTCCTGGTTTTGAGGAGGTTGTTGCTTGAGGTTCGGGATTCTGTTTGCGGATTCTTTCTGGGTTTTCAGAGAGCTTCGTAGTGATGTGTTCAGTTTGGCATTCCGGGCAACTTCGCGAATTTACTATTTTTAGTAAATTCTATTTTTGGCAGTGGACAGTTTGGGTTCAGTTCAGTTGGTCCTCTTCTTTAGTTGGTTCAGCTGGCACTTCAATTCTTGGCCTTGGGCGCATATTTCTTGGAGAGATAAGTATTTTCATTATAATATTATATTTTAATATTATGCCCCTTGCCTAGCAGTACAACTTTAAGTTGTTTTAAAAGGGGAACCTTGAGGGTCTAGGCGTCATGGAGAGAATAAGTTATATCTTTAAATGTCAAATATTGAGATGAAGAAAGGGACGCCTATTGAGAGAATTGATTTTATTTTAAAAAGAAAATACAAAGTGAAATATTTCATGGGTGAAAAAGGACGCCATTCTTTGGAGGGAAAAAGTGAATTTGAAATTAGGGTTTGGGCGCCTTCTGGAAGCTTCTAGATGTTTCTCTCTTGTCTATTTAATCAGGCCTCAGCTCTTCATTTGGTATCTTTTGTCTACTACACCGTTATGCTGCTGAATTGTCTTCAGGCACTCGCTTCGAGGAAAGCATCCCTCCTAGCATGGGCTCATCTTCTTGCTTGAAAGATAGCAACTAGTTGAGAAGTTAGCTTGTAATAGGTTTGAATTGCATTTCCAATTGAGTCATTGCATTTTGGGAGTTCTAGTTTACATTTTCTATCATATTTTGATGTTGCTGAATGTCATTGAGGAATGTAAGATTTGCTCGCAGCTCATGAAATAAAAATGCTATCCTTCTGGGTATTGAATCTATCAATCTATTTATGTGGGGCGACCATTCTTGCCAATTTCCAGATTTTATTTGGGTCTTTCTGATTTTATAGAGGAAAATCGCCCTTGCAGCTGGGCCGTACCATCTTGAAGTGCATCGAAGTTTGTGCAAAATAAATAAGGCTTGTTTTGGGTGGTTTAGGAATTGCATCTTGGGCGCCTATATCAGTATAGTAATCTGCATTTGATTTCTCGTCAATAGGATGTGTTTAGAGGTAGATATGTACAATTTTGTGAGTTATTTTGTTGCTGTTCTGCATTAAATCTGTCAAATCAGTCATACCAGATTTAAGGGAGTTCATTAGTTGTGCGAGGGGTTGATATTCAAGAGTTTGTGATTGTAGAAGAGGGATCTTATCTTGTTATAGCTTTGGAAGTTCTTACTCTCATGATATCTGGCAAGCTCTCTAATTTGCTGTAAGCTGAACAGTAGTACTGTCAGCAATTCATTCTCTTCATTTTGAATTTACATGTAATTCCCACTGAATAAGTGGAAGAGGCTGGCTTGCCGCCTATTTGCTTTCAGTTGAGTAGTTTAGGGACCCTCTGACCATATGCTCGCCATCCATTGGCGCCATTCTTGGTTAGGGTTACATTCTGTCATCATGCATTGATCCTCTGACCATATGCTCGCCATCACTCGGCGCCATTCTTGGTTAGAGTTCCTTCAGTTTGCATTGCATTGATCCTCTGACCATATGCTCGCCATCACTCGGCGCCATTCTTGGTTAGAGTTCCTTCAGTTCGCTTTTCATAGATCCTCTGACCAATGCTCACACCTTGCCCACATCGGGATCCTGGTGTACATTCTGGTTAGAGTTACTTTCTGCAACGTTTTGGTTTGTGCTAACCTTAACGGGTGCATGTTGCATTGTAATGAATTGTGAAAAAAAATCAAAAAAATCTGCCCGGCTCATTACAAAGTGCTGCAAGAACAACTATCATCTCTTGTTTCACCTCTAAAGTGGCTTTTTCACATGCCTTTGAATCACAACAAGGAACACCAGCAAGATGGTATTTGAGGCGATTGATGCCTCCACTAATCCTCTTCTTGCAATGAGTACAAATAACACTGCTTGGTACTGGCCCGTAATAACCATGTTTCCAAGTAGGATCACGGCTACCAGGGGTCTCCTTTCAATGACACTTGTGCCAACTGAGTCTGAAGCAGATGCAGAGGTGGATGCCATTGTGATTAAATATTAACCTACAATATCAGAAGTTGAACAATAAATATATTAGAAGTTATAAGTTGTAACAAATCTAGTACAAAGTAACAATCAAATAATTGTTTAACTTTAAAGTTTATTCAATCATTATCTAATTTCAGTTTTTGCATTCTTATATTTGTATTTTTTGTTGGATGCACATTGATTTAATTTACTTGTATGCAAATTGGCATTGCAGTCCTAAATCCTAAGTCTTAACCCTATTGATTGTTGCAAATTTGCAGGTGGGAGCAGCAGATTGTCATTATGAACAATTAAAAATTTAACTTTACATACAATGTGATAATGTGCATAGTGCAAAAGCATACATATGTGGTAATTGATATGAGTAAATATGCTCACATTTCAACTTTTAAAATGTTGATGAAATATGATGATATGAGTTTTGTTTCTGCTTATTATATCCTCGTTTCAGCACTACTTTGTTTCAAACTTTCATCATTCATGGCCATGCATAAATTTTTTATAACTGGATATTTAAAATTCAAAGATCGAGTTATGAAATTTCTATGCATGAATGATGAATCACGAAAGTTTGAAACAAAGGAGGGTTTAATAAGCACTAACAAAACTAAAGTCTATTAAGTTATAAACTTTCATTGTTACTTTGAGTTTGAATCATCACATTCAGAGACCAGCTATAGTTTTCAATTTCATATCTGATTTCATGGCTTCATTATAAACGAAAATCATATAAAATCATTTTTTTTGCAGAGTATGTACATTGTAAAGTTAAAAATAAATATTAAAATCCCATCTTAGCAAGCCAAAAGACAATAATTTAATAATAAATATTAAATATATTACTATCTATTAAATTTTTTTGTTTTGATTCATAATAATATAATATATTAAATTTTATAATTTTGAATTAATTTTTTTTGTTATAAATAGTAATATATTTATTAATATTATTAATAATGTATATAAAATTATAAATAAATAAATAATAATATACTTGTTTATTATATATATATATATCTATTATTAATAATAGATATTTGATTATTGAATTTGATATATTACTATCTATATTTATAATATATATTTTTTAATTCATAATATATTAAAATTTAATATATTATGAATAAAAAAAATATATTATTAATTATATAGTAGAGAAACATAAATATAACGAGCTAAGGCAAAGCTCTGAAAAAAATTAAAAACATACACAGTCTGTATCGCGCGCATCATTTTGAAGGCTAAGCCATGAAAAAAAATAAAAAATGCAAGACAAATAAAATACCCTACCTATAGATGTCGCACTTGCTGCAAATCGTGACGCCAAAGCCAAAAACGCGTGTTGCACTTGCTGCAAATCGCAACGCCAAAGCCAAAAAAGCAGATGTGTAAAAAAATCTGGAAACGAGGGTTTAAATTTAAAAAAACGCGAAAATATCGGGTGAAATGACAGTCGTTTTCGCTCAAAAAGTAGTCAGGAAAACGCATTTTTCATTAATGACGATTACTCACAAAAATATCATGATTAATCGCCATTTTTTCCAGCGATTAACCACAAAAAAGCTGGCGATTATTTTTACTGTTCATTTTGGTGAGTAAAAGCAGATTATATTCGTTTTCTTCAAAATCTGGCGATTATTCGTTCACTCGCCGATTAATTGGCGAGTATGTAATCTATGCCGCAAACCTATTAAGAGTAGGGTGATCTGGGATGAGGTCGAGGAGGACAGTCTTGACTCTCGCAAGCTAGTAATGCCGAGGTGTGTGTTGGAAACCGTTCCTCTAAGGCAAGCATTGCAAGCAATTTTGGACGAGGAGGTCAGGAGGTTGATGCAAGTACTTGGAGCTTTAGAGGGAGTCACATCATCATGAAGATTTGTTGTAATGTATATTTCTCTGAGACAAAGAAATATGAGGTGAAAGCCCTTGTAGTGTATATTTCTCTGAGACGGAGAAATATGAGGTGAAAGCCCTTGTAGTGTATATTTATTTGAGACGGAGAAATATGAGGTGAAAGCCCTTGTAGTGTATATTTCTCTGAGACTGAGAAATATGAGGTGCAAGCCCTTGTACATCTTTGAGACTGAGATGTGTCTTTCCACAAATGGGTGTAGCCATTGCGGACGTCATGTTGAGAGACTCCATGACGAGGATATTTTGTACATCTCTGAGACTGAGATGTGTCTTTTCCACAAATGGGTGTAGCCATTGTGGACGCCATGTTGAGAGACTCCATGATGACGATATTTTGTACATCTTTGAGACTGAGATGAGACGTCATGTTGAGAGACTCCATGACGAGGAAATTTGAAAATACCTCCTTAGCTAAGAGGGAGTATTAGTGTTTTATAGCTGCGGGAGGTATTTCCCTAAGCTAAATGAAACTAAGGCAGGTCGACCGTCATGTTTTATAAACAAAATATTGTAATTGCTTGGTCGGCTCTAGAGTGATCTTGCCTAGTCTTATATATATATGAGAAGGTGTCTCCTCATTTTGGTATCAAATCAATTCCATCCCAAGTTCAAATTTCTTCTGTAGCAAGTCTATTTTATAAGCAGCAGATTAGCATCAAGGAGAAGAGTCAAATACTTTGTGTATTCAAGAAATTGCACTATATACAAGTGCAGATCCATTGTATAAGTTTCAGCCTTTGTAAGGCTCGACTTTGAGTGTTGTTTTTGCACTTCTATTTCTGATTGTAAGAGAATATCTTGCTGGGTTTTTTCTCCCTCGAGTAGGAGGGTTTTCCCAGGGTAAAATACCGTGTTCATTGTTCTCTGTGTTGTGTTTTCTGCTTATTGCATTTCTGATCCTAAAAACTAACAGCTGGGAGGGGTGATCAGCTCCCAAAAATCCAATCTTTAACAAAAAATCTGCAAACACTCCAATCAGGTCGCCTACGTCTGTAGAAAATAATGAAGCAATACCCACAAAATGATATTCAATCCTCCAACCAGCATAAGCAAAACTGATGGTATGGCCTAGGCATGAAATGGTATGGCAACCAAGTATAAAAATAAGGAAAATCCACTCCAAATCACTCTCAAAAGCTCTGCAAATCAGTAACCACACCAAAATATGTATCTACTAGAAAATAATAAAGCAAATCATTATCGAAACAAACTGATATCTTCTCCAAGCTCCAATGGTGACTCCTGTAGTGAAGTCACTCCAACATCCAACTAGGGAGTATCTCTTAACTTCAAAACTAGAGCAACTTTGAAGATTTTTGTCTCCAAAGCCCTTGAAGGATTCAATCCCCAATTCGACAACACTTCGTTATCTTCATTCAACATCCCCCAAATGAAAGCACAAGGTGAGCTTATATAGAAATTAGGGCACTCAATTCAAACACCTTTTCCCTCCGAACGAGACACCCCTTCTCCAAAAGAGATATTTAATTTTTTATTTTCAATTAACTCCTCAACTAGGTGTCCACCTTAGGAAATGAAAATTGCTTTTTAAAAACAACTTAAGTGACCATTACCTAGGTGTTGAGCACAAGGGGTCGGTCACAAATGAGCTTTACTTAAGTCACAAACTTACCTTTTAGAAGGCTTGAGTGATGGTGAATAAATATTGCTCCAAAAAACATTTGAACTCACTGATGCTGAAATCGGAAACCACTACACTGTACCGTTGCCAGGACCAGGTGCTAAAAATAGCACTTACTAAAAATAAAAAAATTGCGAAAAATAGTAAGTGAATCAAATCTCTAAACTGGCTCAGTCTGAATCACACCGTAACTTACTAAAAATAGTAAGTTATAGCCACTGCTAAAAATAGCAATACTGCTGACCAAGGCCTAGAAAAAAACTAGAAAAAACCCACAAAAGTTCACTGGCAACATTAGTATACTCTTTTGAACATGTTGACATGAATCCTCCAAGGATCATGGAGTCCCCTTAACTCCTCCATTTAGCTTACGGGACTACGGAAATAGGCTAATGACCATCGAATAGCTTAGGATTGACAAGGGGACATTACAGTCCTCCCTCCCCAAGAATGCTTGTCCCCAAGCAATTGCAAGTTTGGATGCAGCAATATCTACTCATCCTCCCAAGCGACATCCTCGACTGTTAGATTCTTCCACTTCACCAAATACTCTCTGATGGTTCTCCTCTTCAACGTACATTCTCTGAAATCAATTACTGTTTCAAGAACTAAAACAAACTTCCCTTACTCATCCAATGGAGGTAACTTTGTAGAAGCAACAACAATGTGCCCAAGCGCCTTTTTGAGGTGTGACACATGGAAGACATTGTGCACTTTGCTACTCTTTGGTAGCTCTAGTTGGTAAGCCACTTCTCCAACCCTTTTGGAGATCTTGAATGACCCATAGAAACATGGCTTAAGCTTCTTTACTCCACTCTTCTTGAGAGTAGACTGTCGATATGGCTGAAGTCTCAGGTAAACCATGTCTCCAACTTCAAACACATGCTCAACACGGTGCTGATCAACATACAACTTTTGTTGATTTTGGGCATGTTGAAGATTGTCCTCGAAGCATTTTAGAATGTCCTGGCTTTGCTGCAAAAAATCCTTACCTTGAGGGGCTCTACTATCACCAGAAAGCAAGTGAATGAAACTAGGGGGCTTTGTATCCATACAAAGCCATGAATGGAGACATCTTAATAGACATGTGATATGAAGAATTATAACAATATTCACCCAAATTGAGCCATCTCACCCAAACTTTCTGCTGTTCAGAAACATAATTCTTGAGATACCCTTCTAGCTATTTGTTAACAATTTCGGTTTGCCCATCATTTTGTGGGTGATAACTGGTGCTTGGGGTGAGCACAATACTACTCAATCTGAAAATCTCCTACTAAAACATGCTTAGGAACTTGCTGTCCCTATTGCTCACAATATTATTGGGCAACTTGTGCAATTTGAACGCCTCTCTGAAGAACAAATCAGCAACCTGGGCTGCTGTAAATGTTGTAGAAATGGCAAAGAAGTGTGCAAACTTCGTCATCCTATCAACAATAGCCAAAATATAGTCCCTTCCTAGCACCTTTGGCAACCCCATAATGAAGTCCATGGAGATACTTTTCCATTTTTGGTTGGGAATGGGCAGGGGTTGCAACAAACCTGTAGGAAAAGAATGCTCATTCTTGTTATGTTGACAGATTTGAGATTTTTTGACATAGTGAAGGACCTCATCCTTGAGCCCCTTCCATGAAAACCTCTCTCGAATTTGTCTATAAGTTTTGAAGTAATCTAGGTGACCAGCCAAGGGAATGTCATGGAATGTTTGAAGCACCTTCATCTTGAGCTTCAATTTGGGCACCAAAAAGATTCTTTCCTTGTACAAGATCAAATCATTCACCTTGTACCTTTCATCATGCAAGGTGCCTTCAACTATGTTGGTGGCAAAGGACTTCTTGGCGTACTCCAATGATAAATTTAAGAAACCCCCCTCTAAAAAAGATATAAAATCATGGCGAATCTTTCATTTTTTTGGGAAAAAATATTAATTTCTATAGGTGAATTTTTCCTTTTTTTTTTCTGGAAAAAAATATTAATTTTATTAGCAATTTTTTTTACATCACTAGTTTTTGTAGAAAATATTGGCGAATCTTGGAAAATAATAAGAAAATGCATTAATTATGATGGTGAATCCTTCCAATTTAAAAAAAAAATCTTATGGAAAAGTAGCGGTTTGAGGGTGGAAATTATTGATGGGTTTAAGGGGTGGACTATAATATTTACTTGTCATCATTGATTTAAAATATAATCTAATGACTTGTATTTCATGAAATAAAATGTACTTATGATTTGTAATGCTCATGGGACCTCAAATTGCTTTTGGATCAAAAGATCAATGATCCAAAAGCTATTTTAGGCCCCATAAGCATTATAGATCACATGTACATTTTACCTCACATAATACAACTAGGACCATTTGATTTTATTGTAAATTAATTAAAAATTAAATATTAGAAATGTGGCCCTAAATCAACTAATAATTATGATATACTATTGGCGAATTAATATAGATTTCTACTATAACCTATAAAATATAGGCAAATCTAATGTAATCATGTATCGAATATTGTGGTGAATTTTTGACTTAAAAATTCTAATTAAATAAATGCTTTGGTGATTTAAATAAGAATAAAATAAAATTTTGTAAAAATGTCGCGATTCAAGTCAAGTTAGAGCTCAAACTATTAGCCAATTTTTGATTTCCAAATTTCAACTATTAGCCAATTGGCGAATATTAGCCACTAAAAAACTCATTGGCATACTTTGCAAGGATCAGCTCCTTTCAATCAGCTGTAATCTCCATCAAAGAGCTCAAATGTGGCCTTCTTGACAATGCATTGACAACTATGTTGTTTTTCCCTTTAACATATTCTATGTCAAAATTGTAAGCTTGGAGCTTACTGGTCCACTTCTGCTGTCTGTCATTGGGGTCTTTCTGATGTAAAAATTGCTTCATATTGTTATGGTTAGTCTTTACAATGAACTTGCCACTAACCAAATACCGCCTGAATTTGGCCAAAGCGTGCATGATAGCAAGCATCTCCTCGTCATATATGGAATATGACCTTTCCACACCCCTCAACTTTCGGCTTTCAAAAACAATTGGGTGCTTGTCTTGCATTAGAACAACACCAATTCCTTCTCTCGAAGCATCATATTGAAGCTCACACTCGAATGAACTCATGATGTGCTTGAATTAGTCAAAAGTCTTTCGTGCTGCATCTGACCATATGAATGCTCCCTTTTTAGTAAGATCCGTGAGAGGAGCAGCCAATTGAGAGTAGCCGTTCATGAACCTTATGTAAAATCCACAAAGACCCAAAAACCCTTTCAACTGAGTGAGGTTTTCTAGTGGTGGCCAATCCAAGATGGCCTTGATCTTCTCCTAGTCCATGCTAACTCCCTTTGAACTGGTCACATGACTAAGATACAGTAGTTCGGTCATACCAAACTCACATTTGGATTCTTTGGCAAAATGTGATTCAACCTCCAGAATACTCAAAAAATCCTCCAAATGTTTTAGATGCTCTTCCCACGACTTACTGTAGATCAAGATGTCATCAAATAAGATTAGAACAAATTTTCTTAGCTGCTTGTTGAACACCCGATTCATACAAGACTGAAAGGTCGTAGGTGTATTCGTTAAGCCAAAAGGCATAACTAAAAACTCGTAGTGCCCAAAATGGCATCTGAAAGCAGTTTTCTTAATGTCCCGCATTCTAATCTAATGATAACTAGATCCGAGGTCTATCTTGGAGAAGTAAATTGCCCCATGTAGCTCATCAATCCTCGGACTTGGATATAGGTTCTTGATAGTCTTCTGATGAAGAAAAAGGACTCTTGCTTGGGCGGATGTGTCCCACGTCCAAGAGTTCTTTGATGGATTTCTTGATCTCATCCTTGTGTCATTTTGGATGTCGATGTGGGGTAGTGATGATTGGCTTGGCACCCTCTTCAAGTTCGATCACGCGCTCAATCCCCCTTTCAGGAGGTCTTCTCAGTGGGATGCTGCTGAACACCTTGCTTCGCTTTGAGAGAAAAACTTGCACATTAGGATGATAACTCCTTTTCTCTTCTGGAGGATTGGTAGGCATGACTACAAATTCTGCTGCCCACTCCACTAGATCATGCTGAAACAACTGTTCCATCCGCTTGAATGAAACAATGCGAGGGCCTCCATTTGACATCCCACTCAAAATCACCTTTTTCCCATTTGATGTGAACTTCAGCTCCATGGTTTGAGGGTTTAGACTTTAGAGTGATCTCTCCTAGAGATCATAACCACTGGATGTCTAGAACCGCATCAATGTCACCAATGCTTACAACGTAGAAGTCATCTTTGACTTCATAGTTGCCCAGCTGAATAGACAAATTTGAAATATTTCTGGTGCAAGTGATTGTGAAACCATCAGCCACCATGACTTTGAAGCCTTCAAACTCTTTAGTCTTGAGTCCTCTCTTGGCCACCATTCCTTAGTCAATGAAGTTATGAGTTGCTCCAATATCAATTAGAGCAACAATCTATTGCCCACATAAGACTCCTCAGACTCGGAAAGACTCGTCCTTTTGAAAGTTGGAAAGTTGGGCAAATGTACCCCCACTTTCCTCGTCTTCTTCCACCTCTTCTGGGGCTTCTTCTTCCTCTTTTTCATCCAAATCTGATTGTTGATCAGACATTTCAGATGCTGATTCATCAACAAAATATACTTCTAAATGATGCACTTTGCCTCTTTCAAACCACTTGTGTCTTGGGGCCCACAGCTCTTTGCAAGTGAAGCACAATTTCTTTCTTCAGAGCTTGTTTCTGAGGTCATCATCTATCCAGGAAGGAAACTTCTTGGTCTGATTTGAATCTTTGTGAAAGGGATTTTTATCCTTCTTGTTTGAAAAAGTCTTGGACTGAAATTTATGCCTTGGGGCTGCCAACTCCATGCTTCTTGCCTTTCTGATAGCTTCTTGTAGAGTTGGTGGGTCAAAGGCTTTCACCCATCCCTTCAAATATTTCATCAATCCTTTAGTGAAAAGGACCACTAGTCTCCTTTCTGTGATGTTGGGCACCATTACGGAAAGTCTTTGAAACTTGGAAATGAAAGCATCAAGAGAGCTGCGTTGTCTTAGTTGGGCAAGCTCTCGAAATTGAATCTCAGGATCGTTATGATCAAATCTCTCAATGAGTTTGTTGGTGAACTCATTGTAGGTATCAATTAGGTTATGGCCAAGTGTAACCAAACTGTGATACCACCATTCATGGGCAGCTCCGTCCAAGTGAAGAGTGGTAAATTTGATTGCGTCCAACTTTGGCATCGACCTCAATGATAGGTAATTGTCCAACTTTTGGACCCAGGTTTTAACAATGCACTTGTCACTTCCATTGAAGTGAGCTAGAGTTACCTTACCCAATGCTTGTCGATAGTCGCTTGGGCCCATAGGACCTCGATTTTCAAATCTTCCTCCACCTCTCTTCTTTTTTTGGTTTATGAGTTGTTCCAAGGTCAACATGTCCCAAATCTTAGCGGGAAGGGTCACGTATTTTGTGTAACTAGTCCTCACCTCCTTTGCAATGGGAATTTAGGCTTCTTGCTTTGTTGGAGGTTCCTCCTTTCTAGTGAAGGTAGGCTAGAGGGGTCTAGTGACAGACCCAACGGGCATGCCAACAGTTTGTTCATTTTGTCTCCTACATTTGAAGCACTAGCTTCAACATTCTGACACTAAGGTGTGGGAGTCACATTTTGGTTCATCTCAGCCAACAATTGTGACATCATGTCCAACATGATGTCGAACTTCCTCTTTGCTCTGGCATCTGGGCTATCTGGTTGGGCTGTCCCCTTATCTCTCTCTGCCTTGATGTCAAATGAACTATCATTGTCAACTTTTGGCTACTGGCGGGCTTTGAGAACTTTTGAAAAGGTCTCCTCAACTAGAGTTTGAGGAATCTAGTGCAACTGCCTTTTTTGCTCTCGGTTGTAGTATCTGATTTTCCTATCACTCATAGATAGGTTTCTAGCAGCTGCAAGCAAGTGTTAGGCATAGGCTGGCAGGATGACCAGCTCTGATACCACTACTATAAATCACCCCAATTTTTTCAATATTTGCAACTTGTTAGTGTTAGAAGTATAATCAAAGATAAGCAACAAAAATCAATTACCTTCCACTTTCTGATCACTCAGATCCCAATGTGGGCAAGGTGAGAGCATACGGTGGCAAGGTTTACATTGCAATGCTTGAAAGTAACCACTTGTTCAGTAGGGTGAGTAATAAACTTCCACTTATGCAGTGGTACAAACTGAAAGTAAACAACTCACAACTTTTCCGCTTTTCAATGGTGAGTGCAAAGGATCACTTGCGTAGTGGGTTCAGTACAAGGAGCCACTTATTCAATGGATAATGAAAGATACCACTTATTCAGTGGGGTAAGTAACAAATCCAAAGAAGAGGAAATCAGTGAATGGTACTACCAAACTAGTGTTACAATAGGATGCTCAGTACAAATGATAATAACAATTACAACCTAGCTGCTAATGAGATTGAAATATGATAACAACACCCCTAATACATTCAACCCACTGAAATGAGATAACCCCAATGAAACAACATCAATATACCTGAGTATAACAGCAAGTAAAGGACTGATTAATCTCAAAAAATAAGTTGTAGCAGGTCTGCAAACACTCAGAAAATGCTACATGCACGTATAGGCAGCCCCACAAATCATCACCAAACTCACCAACATGATCCAAGATCACTCCAAAACAGACTGCAAGTGTCACAGCTGATATTGGCACCTCCAAACCAGACTGAGAAAGCAAGGAAAGAGGGGCAGAAATCACCACACAACTACAAACCCCCAAACTATACGGCTTGTTGGGGTGGGGGTGTGATCAGCTCCCAAAATCCAGTCTTCCACAAAAAAATCTGCAAACACTCCAATCAGGTCGCCCAGGTCTGTAGAAAATAATGAAGCAATACCCACAAAATGATATGCAATCCTCCAACCAGCATAAGAAAAACTGATGGTATGACCTATGCATGAAATGGTACGGCCAGCAAGCATAAAACTAAGGAAAATCCATTCCAAATCACTCCCAAAAGCTCTGCAAATCAGTAACCACACCAAAATATGTATCTACTAGAAAACATCAAAGCAAATCATTATGGAAACAAACTGATATCTTCACCAAGCTCCAATGGTGACTCCTGCAGTGAAGCCACTCCAACGTCCAGCTAGGGAATATCTCTCAACTCCGAAACTAGAGCAAATTTGAAGGTTTTTGTCTCCAAAGCCCTTGAAGGATTCAATCCCCAATTCGACAACACTTCGTTATCTTCATTCAACATCCCCCATATGAGAGCACAACGTGAACTTATATAGAAATTAGGGCACTCCCCCCAAATGAGAGCACAAGGTGAGCTTATATAGAAATCAGGACACTCAATTCAAACCTTGTTTCCCTCCAAAAGGGACACCCCATCTCCAAAAGAAATATTAAATTTAACTTTATTTTCAATTAACTCCTCAACTAGGCGTCCACCTTAGGAAATGAAAATTGCTTTTTAAAAACAACTTAAGTGACCATTGCCTAGGTGTTGAGCACAAGGGGTCACAAATGAACTTAAATTAAGTCATAAAGTTACCTGTTAGAAGACTTAAGCGATGGCGAATAAATATTGCTCCAAAAAACATCTAAACTCACCAATGCTGAAACTAGAAACCACTGGACTATATTGCTGCCAAGACTAGGTGCTAAAAGTAGCACTTGCTAAAAATAGTTAGTCAAATCTTCAAACTGACTCAATTTGAATCACATTGGAATTTACTAAAAATAGCAATACTGTTGACCAAGGCCTAGAAAAAACCCAAAAAAACCCACAAAAGTTCACTGGCAACATCAGTGTACTCTTCTAAACATGCTAACACGAATCCTCTAAGAATCATGGAGTCCCCTTAACTCCTCCATTTAGCCTACGTGACTCCGGAAATAGGTTAATGGCCACCGAATAGCTTAGGATTGAGAATGGGACACCACATATTCCTAACATTGATGTGTCCTAGGATCTTGACCTTACACTTTTTTTGTGGAAGCAAGTTAAACTTTAGTTATTGCTTGCTAGTTGTGGACCTAATTTGCTTCCATTTTAAGAGTCAATATTTTATCTATTTCTTATATCTACTTTTATTAGAGTAACATTAGTAGCTTTTTTATAGATATTTATTTACAATTTTGAGGGAATAAAATCCTTTTTACACAAATGTAGGCTAAATAAATAGATGCAAATGTTTTTCCTAGAATAGTTAGGAGCTAGGGCTGATCATTGCCACAAATGCAAATAAATGGGGGAATTAAATAAAATAAATATGTGGTTATTTAGCTTTGATTTTGATGTAGAAATGTCTATCTAGATGTTAGGGATCCACTCACCAATTCTTTAAAGTTTTATCCTCTATCACCATCTTGAAACTCTACTTATTTGTTGTTTGATATGAGATCCATGATTGTGGAAGTGATCCCTATGAGTGCAGAATTGATCTATTGCATGGAAGTGACCCTAAAGCTCGTGGGAATGATCTGGGACTTCATAGTCTACAAAAACGAAGTTGCCTTAGTCTTTGATATTTGAGTGCTGTAAGAACAAGCAATATTTACAAACTCCTTGAGGAATTTGTTGGATCGCAGGGGTCAAGTTCTCCTTGGTCAAACCTTTGCATAGGCCAACTTTATGGTTCCAAGCGAAGATAACATTGATGACGGTAAATAAGTGTTCAATAGACCTAGGATGATGTGTTATGATGAATTCTTTGATAACTCTACTAAGATGCTCTCATAAACGTTCAATTTCAATAAATCCCTAGCATGCTTCCCTTGATAACTTCTAGACGATCATAAATAATACATTTCCATTTATGGTTAGTCTTACACTACCTTAGTGATTTGGTGCAATTTGCTCAATTGTCGGCTTATAACAGCTAGTGAAAGGGGTGGGAAAAGTTGCTGACTTGATCTAGGTCAGGTCCGCACTTTTGTATCTAACCTAGAGAGAGAAAATGGATTATTTTTTGAATGGAATGAAATCTAGGGATGTGTGATGATGAGAATTGTGAATAGGTGAGGTTATTTTGTATCCAACTTCCGTACAAATAAGACCATTTTACACACTTTTGATGCATTAAAGACAATCTAGTTTCCATGGGCCCAAAACATAAAGGAAAGAGGGCATTGGTATGCAATTTTCACCATTGCAACATTGTCTATTTGATATTTGTTGTTGTTGTTAGTGGAAATTGATAGCAATCCTATGCATAGTTTGCAGACTTGGACTTGGAGAGTACTCGACAAATGAAAAAAAAAATGAATTTTTGAAAAAAACAAATTTAATGCAAAATACAAGTACAAAATGTATCAAATGAGTTTGCTGGGGGTTGGGGGCCAACATCCCTAGTAGGGTTGAGAGGTAGCTCCCCTCATGGGGGTTTGGGGGCACACCAAGCCCAAATTAAGACCTTCAAAATCACATAGACCTTCATGATGCACACCATTTTCTTAATTTTTTAAAAGGCAAAAAACAATTCTAGTAAAGCCAAAAAAGAGAGTCTTTGGAATGTTTATTCCACATTTTTCTTGCGATTGTGACATGTTGCTAGCATGTCAAGTCAATTGGAAAAACTCGTCAAGATTTTGGCAAGTCTCAGCAAGTACTTGCAAAAAATTCAGTGAAAAAACTCAGTGTGTAAACCTTGTGAGTACTTGCGAAGCAAAAAAACTTGCGAGTACTTGGCGACTCCTTGAGTTGGTGAACTATGGTCCTATGCTCCCCCAAGATTTTTGGATGGGGATGGCAAGTGACGTGTTTTGAAGGTGATTTTTTCTTAGGTCATTTTTTAGTGGATAGCAAAAGACGATTGTTAAAGAATAAGGAAAAATTTAAAATATAAGGAAATTTCAAATATTGATATGGTAACATTGATAAGGCATTCATCATAGACATTATAGAACCTTAATACATAACATTAGACTTGAATTGAGATTTCACATGAGAATTGACAAACAAATTAACAAAATTAAATTTCTTTCATTGTCAACATGCATATATATTATATAAGAATTACAACAAAATTCCCAAAGGCTAACAATTTTCAACTACAAAATGGCAAAAACATGGAAAATTTATAGCTGTGCCTAATCAACATCTGCCTTTGGTAGGATTGCATCAAAATCAAAGTTTGAGTTTGAGTCACTACCACAATGAGGGATTGCCTCATCTAGTGGAACCCCAACCAATCCCTCATGTGCCTCCTCATCAACTTGTATAGTACCTTCAAGATCAACATCCCAATGTGAGGATGGAGATTGATGATACTCAAGGGTTTGTCTATCCTGTAGTCGCAAGGCACTATGCACAACCACCAACTTCTTTGATTGTTTTGAGGTAAGGTTGTTCCTCTTGATTGACTTAATGAATCTATATGTGGACCAATTCCTCTCTACAACAAAGGAATTGCCAACCTTTGAAACTAGGCAAGTGGTAAGTATCCTCAACTTTGGTGCATCCTTGCCATACCACATCCATTATCTAGTAGGGTCGGTTTGAGCTAAAGTAGCTCTATTCGTCCTCACTTTTGGTTTGTTGAAGGTTGGACTATGGAGATTGACAAAGACTAGCCATTGTGTGCGAATCATAGAAAATTCCTCATTGATTTACATTTTTTAAAGGGCCTTCACGAGCCCTTCTTTCACCTCTTCATCATGAGATAGAGACACTCTTTTAGGCCTAGCTACATACAATTTGGGATTTAGAGCATGGGCTACCATATGAAGTGGGGTGTTCATAGTGTTCCATTGCACATCACAATGGGCCTAATATGCTCCTCATAAAATGTTAAAGTAGAATGCCTATTGTGAATGGATTGCTTCATTTGCCCAAGCATGCTATCAAATGTCTCATAAATCTCTATAAAATTAGGAGAGTCTATATCAACATAGCTTATGACTTTCACAAAAGGTGAGATGAATCAGCAAATGTATCTGCAAGTACAAACAAGTTACAAAAATTATAATTTCAAAAAAGATTTAGAATTTAAGATTCAAATGATAAACTAAGAGTGACTGTTAATGAATGAAAATAATTTATGAGTTAGAAACATTAATAAATTTTCACAATAGGTGCGTTAGAGAAAACATATCTACAAGTACAATCAATTACACAAATTTAAATTTCAAAAAAGAATAATAATTTAAGACTCAAATGATAAAGAGTGAATGATATTACAAAGATGATTTTTTTACGAGTTACAAACATCAATAATTTAATCTTTTTTTTAATAATAAAACTAGCAATTTCTTACCTCATTGTGGATCACCAATCATCTTCAAGGATCTTTTGTTTTATATTTCTTCCTTTGACCAAGCTTGCCTTTGACCATCTACCCCACTTTGAATTAACTACCATTAATTGGAGAGGCTCTTGGACCTCAACTACCCACTCCAACATAATGAAGTAGTTAGGATATCTAGTATCCATGGGCTAGAGGAATTCCTTACTTGAAAAGTCCTAAAAAAGCAAGTGAAATGTGATGGTTGCAAATGAACATCTATATGTTTTTAACTTCTACCACCATTGCCTTCACCGAATCTATCTTCCCGATGTCTTCCAAACTATAGTTCAACGCATGAACACATGGGGTTCATAAAATGTGTTTGTAAGCACCCTCTACCATCAAGCTAGTGAACTTACATACACGAGCTGAATCAATCACCACTTGTACAACATTTAAGACTCCAACCTCTTCTATGGCATCAGGGATCAACAACTATTGCACCTTTGAACATTTGTTTGAAATAGGGAGAACATGCCACATTAAATGGTATGGCTTGGACACAAAAAAATTAGCAATGGAAGACTTGGCCACCTCTCGTGATTGTGCATTAAACAACCCTGCAAGAGCTTAGTTCTTTTCTTTCTCTTGGTAGAAGCAAGACTCTCTCCCCTTTGATTTCCAACATCTATGGTTTCTGTAGGCAATGACACACTGGGCTGCATAGTCTCCATAGGAGTTCTGTTATTTCTTGCCTTCCCATCCATGTGAACCTAGTTACCTCGACCTTCTTAGCTAAGGTTTTTTCTTGCAATGTATCCTAAACAATAGTAGATATAGATAATTGATGTGGGTTTCATTCACAATTAATTTATTAAACACAATTCAAACTTGATTGAGGCCTAAAATTAGACAAGGAGTCAATACTATGCTAAAGATTTCAAATTATTGTATTGTATCTGTCTACATATATACATGCAAACATGCATTTGTATTCACACACACACACATATATGTATACATACGTACACATACATAGACCCATGTACATAAACCCACACATGCATTCACCCATACATGTTCACATACACATACATATGGACATACAAACAGACATACTTTCACGTACACACACATATACACATACACGTCCACACATGTTTGCATGTATAAATATTCCATATATAAGCCTGCACAAATTATGCTTGTTCAAGTCTTTATTTCATGTTTTTAAAAAACATTTCTATGCAAACTGGAAATTTTAATGCACATTTCTTGGTCTGCATGAGCACAAAATTTTAAAAATACATAAGCATTCATTACATAAATATTCTTTATATCATACTATTACAGGGATTGATCCCTAGAGCTAAGGTACTTTTGACACTTGGTGGGACATTCTTCTTCTTTTTCTGGCCACTTATTCTAACAACACTGGCATTTTTCTCAGCAGTATACATAGTAAGTATTCTAAATGCCAAGTATTTTTTTTGAAAATATTAGAAGCATCTTTATTCAATTTTTTCAACTTGGGGAAATTGGAATGTAAACTTTGTCCCCTTAATGTTTATCTTAGCATTGAAAAAGGATTTTGATTATGAATTTCAGTACCACATTTTTGTAGAAAAGTTGAATTTATACATAGGAAATACTGCTTAAGCTTATGAGTAAATGATAAGTGCACAATTTTAGAAATTTGTTTCTTTTTTCTAAATTTTTCTTTTCATGGTGTCCACTGTTAAATATTATGCTCAATGAAATCCCTCAATAGGGAATTTTTTTCAGAATTAAGTCCAAACTTCCTTAATATTTAGTTTGAGTATTTCTTATGATCTATTTTATGCATATTATGTATATCACTAGCAAGGAAGATACCTTAAAATATTTATTCAAATAGGTTAGTTCATTGGAAAGGCTAAATGACAGGATTGTTAATTCAAAGTCTTGTTTTGGGGAAATTATATTCTATAAGATAATGCATAGTATTTCATTAATGATAATTAAACATTCCATTATATGGTAGTGTTGTGACCTATTTTACACATCGCCCCATTGCAAATGGGGACCCCCAGTTTCTTTTGGTTTCGCCCTCTGCGTTGCCATTTCGTGAGTTCAAAATTTGAGTTTTGAGAGTCACTCCAGCCAGGTTGAGATTTTGAACCTGTTTGTGTGCCTCAAATGTCATAGAAGTGCTCAAAAGGTTAAGAAGACGAGGATCGCTTGTGCTTTCGGTCATTTCTGACACTTACTATTTTTTAGGGATTTTGCTTTTTGCTTTTTTGCTTTTTGGCATTTTTAGGCCATTCTGGAGTTCCTATTTTTTAGGGATGTTTTTTTTGCTTTTTTCCATATTTAGAAAATTTCTATTTCGGGAAAAGTTTCTATTTTCGAGGTCCCACTGATCATGAAGTCAACACGTCTCTAGAATGAGAGAAATCAACAAGGTAAATGGTGAAAAATTGATGAAAAATGATAAGTCTAAGAAGCTCGCCCATGAGAAGGAATGGTAGACATAGCATCAAGCCCGCCCTTGCCTTTGGCAAACCAAAGGCAGGCACTGGCAGGCCAAGCATGAAGTCCGCCCTAGTACAAGTCTTGAAGAAACTCGCCACTGGCAAGCCAAGCTCCAAGTCCGCCATGTCTTGAGAGGGGTTGAAGTCCGCCCTTGGAAGGAGGAGCATCAAGTCCGCCCTAGGCAAGACAAGCCTCCAAGTCCGCCCTTGGCAAAGAAGGCACAAAGTGCGCCATGAAAGAGAAGGGTGGATGGAAAGGCAAGCCTCCAAGTGCGCCCATGTCAAGGAGAAGCCCAAGTCCACCCAACTTTGGAAGAGGAAAATTTTCTAAGGCATTGATGAAGAATACGCCTAGAGAGAGAGGTAACCAAACTAGAATGAAGTTCGCCCCTCAGCATGAAGAAAATATTATAAGGCATGGAAGAAAGTATGAATGGCAAGGCAAATGTGAAGTCCGCCCCTCTCAGCTTGAAGAAATTTCTAAGGCATGGATAAAAATGTAAAGTGGCAGAGAAACCCCCAAGTCCGCCCAACTCAAAAGGAGAGAGAAAATTAAATTTTTTACTAAGTATGGATGTCCAGAGAAGCCTGAAGTCCGCCCAGGAAGTTGGAATTGGCAAAAGGAAATCATGAAGTACATCTTGGCTAGACAGATGATTGGAAAATTAAACATTTAGCCACGCCAAGTAGCAATATTTTAATGGGTTGGAAATATTTTAAACGGGTTGGAAATTTAATATTTGGATATTTTTAATTATTTTCCAACACTTAGGGAAATTTAATTAAAATATTCATTGTTTGGAGAAAAATGAGAAATAACTTGGGGAATAATCAATTTGCCTTAGACAAATTCAAATTTTGCCTTGATTTGGAGATTAAATGAGTTTGAAAATTGGATTTAATATATCAATTTAATATTTTCGAACAATTTTAAGTGTTCAACACTTGGGCAAAATTTTAAAAAGAAAGAAAATCTGAAAGATTTCGGCTGAAGGTGGAGCCTGGATGAAATTAGAAACTTGCCTCGAAGATTTCAACAAAAGATTAGAAACTTGCCAATCGAGGAGAAGAAAACAATTTTAAAATTGAAAAAACTCGAGAGAAAAGAAAGCAATTGCTAAGGAAAATCGCACTTCTTAGCCATATAATGAGTTTCAACAACTCATTTTGACAAATTCGATTGAGAAGAAGTTTTGCTCTCTCGAATCTGCAAGAGATAATTTTTTGAAGAAGAAATATTGAGAGCAACGTTGATTTTCCTTAGTAGAAGAGATAATTTTAAGTTATAGGGCGTGATTTTTGAAGAAATAAATTATTTCTTGGCTGAAAGGCTTAATTCTCAGCAAGTTGGCGCACCTTTTTAATTAAATTTTCAGAAGTTGGAGTTAATTCGCAGCCAAAAGATATTCTCGAAGGTTTGGAAATCAATCGGCTTGGCTCTTCTATTCTTTTCCAATCTTCTGCAGTCATTCCAACACAATATTTGTCAAGCACTTAGCGAATTTCTCCACTTTGAACTTACTTTTTCGCAGAAATTCATATTTTAAACAAGCTGAAAGTATAAATTTATCGAATAAAATCCTGAAGCAACTAGATTTTGAAGTTCTTGTATTAATGTTAATTATTTTTGTATTTGCAGGTTAATGACCACCCGGGGAGAACCATCCAGACAAGCATAAATGAAATTCGCCAGTAAGGGGCTCCAGCCAGAGTCCAAGATTAATTCAAAATGGAAAAATGTCACAGACACCAACCTCGGATATGTTGACCTCAAAGAATTCAAAAGGAGGATGTATGAGCACGATGGATTCTTGCCAACTCCCATTGCCAGATGGATGATGAGGAACAAAATTGTTCAGGTTGCCGGATTCCCACCTGCAGTAGAGTGTGCTGAACTGATAGTAGAGTGTGCCCTTCACTATAATGCACAAGACAGGCAAATTGTTGCGGCTGACGGGAGGATACTAGCTCACCTTGGAGAGTTAGCTATACAAGAAGCCTTCGGCATCCCAACATATCACAAAACTTCCTACAGAACTAAGGAGGATGCAAAGAAATTATATGATGAAAAACTGGACCTCTGTGCCACAAATATTAATAAATCATGGCTGGAAAAACCAAGAGCTTCCACCAAGAAGATGCCCAAGAAGCTACTGCACATAGACTTTAAAGAAGATTACGAAGACATCATCTTGCTGAACAGAATAGTTGGCAATCCTCAGGGCGTCCCTTTCGAAACATGGATGTACTACTTCATCGAGGAAATCACTGAAGGGGCAAAGATGTTCAATTGGTCTCGTATGATAAGCAACAACCTCCATGAGCAGCTGGTCAATCTGGAAGAGACAAAAACATTTTACATGAGTTCCTACGTCATTTACATGTTGGCTAGGACGTATCGGTATGCAGGCTTGATTTGCAAAGGTGTGGTCAGCAATGGAGAGAATGAGCTGAAGTCCTATGACTGCTATCCACAACTGCAATTAAGTGGGAAAGCCCATTTCAGACGGGCACTTGACGCCTTCCTCATGTACATAACAAGAATACTTCAAAGAGGAACGCACTAAAGGCTTACTCATGAAGCCAAGAGTTTGATTGACAAATACGGATCTTGGTTCATCCAATACCCAAGGTACACGTACATCAGAGTCCAAGGATTCACTGGGAATCCCTATAGATTGCCCATCTTTCCTACCAACAAGATGGTCTTGCTTGAGGTACTGAGACAGTTGGAAGAATATCAAAGCTTCCAGAGAACAAAACAGAAGGCGATAGTTACTTTCCCCATTTTCATCGGGAACATGCTGGAATCATGTCCGCTGACACAGGCAGCTGAGTGCCAGGCTGGAGATACAACGGTACCCATTCGCTACATATCAGTCTAGAGGAAACTTTGACCTGCATCATCATATCAAGATTGTGGACGGGAGAAAATACAAGCATAGAGTCGAGTTGGAAGACTTCTGGGCGGATGCTGCGGATGAATCTGAGGTCAGACGAAGGCTATGGTCCAGGTTGCCGATGAGCTTGACCAGGACGACTGAACTTTTCCGAGTTCCTGATCAGCTCGAAGATGATGGAGAGCAAGTACAACCACACTTTGATGAGAGCTGGCCTTTGCCTGCTGTAAACTGTTCAGAGCCTGAACATGTAGATTTGAACACCTTGATGAGGCCAGTAGTCAAATACTCTCAATGGTGGGTCGACCAACAGGTTCAGGAGCTGAGGCGAAGGAAGGTGATGCTTACCTATGACAGGTTGAGCGAGATGGAGTCTTACTCAAATGTGGAAGTGTCTCATGGTGGAGAGTTGATGGAAGCCACTACTTCCAGGAAAAGAAAAGAAGTAGTTGTGGACAAGGAGCCTATTCAGAAACGAACAAAGATAGAGCCTTCATGCTCTGCCACGTCCAGGAACATTGATGAGATATTGGCCACCATAGATGATTCATTAGCCAACATTGGAAACCCTCCTCCAATTCCCGAGGAGAATGTGGAGCCCATTCAGTTGGATAATGATCAACCACCATCACCCACCGACACATAAATACTTGGATCAGATGATGAGATGGGCGCCCAAAATGATGATTTTCAGGAGGGAATGATTTCAGCCCTCAGAGGAATTTTGGATGCTCCAAACGGAGAAAATGTGCTGGAGGAAAATGGCATAGAACAACTCACGATTCCTGACTGGTTGAAGGAGAGAATGAAGATACAGGCACTAGTCGAGATGCCGGAAGAGGATGATGCAACAGACTTCCTAGCCAAACTTGAACAAGTTTTAGTCAAGAGGCCGGCTAAGAGGTTTTCCACTATACAGAGAGATGAAGTTGGCAATCGGCTTGTGTAGATAGCAGTGCCAACGGTGGACAAGCCACGGGAGGATATAGCTCCACATGAATATGCTGTCACTACCATCGACTTGGGTCCAACCACAAAGGGCCAAGAAGTTGAAGCTCTGGACAACTCAGTGTCCACTATCATGTCAAGGTTGGCAAAGGAAGTGACAAAGAGGAAAGAATGCCAGAAGGAGATTGAGCACTTGAAAGAATACATACAACATTTGACCAAGCTGCTTGATCAAGATAATACAACAACTCCTCTTCTCCCGAATCCTTCACAGGAAGCAACTAAGGACATGGTTATAGCCAAAGAAACCAAAGAATGGATAGTGGTCAAAGGCTTGGAAGCAGATACATTCCTAGAAAGGTTGACATTAGTCTACGGTTAGGCCACCTCATTGCTTTCTAGACTGGCTGCCTTGTCGAAAATATGGGATGGTCTCCCAGATATACAAGAGAGAATAATTCCATGCCTTAGAGTTCTGAAAGGGGTCCCAAAGCAGGAGCTGATTGACGGAAACATCATAGCGGCAGGCGCGGCTTATGATTTTCATACTTGGTACTGGGCTTTGACGACACGAAGTGAGGTCTTGGAAAGGGTGAAGGTTGATGGGATCAAAGTGGAAGAGCAGGTTAAGGGGATCCAAAACAAAATCTTCAGCATGACCGCCGACATGTTAGACAAAGAAGTTATACGGGAAAATGATTTACAGTTGGAAGGTTTGAAGAATAAAGTTCAAGGAAACTTCTTTTCTATCACGGGGCCTATCTTAAGGCAAAATTGGGTTAGAATGGAAAACTTCTTAGCCATCCGGGAGGTCTTTGTGAGGATTGAGCCAAAATGGGAGGACATCTTTGCTAGGTGCATCAAAGGCTTGGACGGGCTAGAGTTTAGGATCGGCATGCTCCCATAGGTCACTATGGAGGAGATTGTCACGAGTGTGTCCAAATTCATCGAACACACGACAATTCGAGAGGATAGGGATGTACTTCCTTGAAAGTAGCTCCAGGTGACACCTCACTCTTTGTCAACTCGTTGTTCACTGATATTATTTGGGAAACCCTAATTAGGGTTTATTTGTTTCAATCTTGGCCGTTGACTTGTTTTAATCTGGGTCACTCATTTATTTCTGAAACTCTATATAAACTTGTGTACTCTCATTTTCAATTTGTGAAGTGAGTAGTATGAGATTGTTGCGTTATCCCATTTCTGTTAATAAGAGCTCTTATGCATGATTTGCTTAGAATCACTTTTATTTTCAAGTGGTGTGCAAGGTTTACATATTCTCCTTCAACACTTATATTAAAGTTAAATTAGCATTTTCATTTGAATGTTGGTTAGTGAATGGAAGATCTGATAGCGGTGATTGATGAAATTTAGCTCATACTTTCTTTGGATAGATGATGTGTATCCAATGTGTAAAGTTAGCTTGAGTTCTTAAATTGTGGATGCTTAACTTCAGTTTGAATAATTATTAATTCAGACATGAAAATTATTATCACCTCCGTTGAAGATTGCACCCACTTTGCGTAGTTGTCCCAAGGAGGCGAAACAAAGTGTGGTTATTCCAGTTTCATCCAATCATTGCCGTCTCTCGAGTTCTTAGGCATAAATTAGGCTCCTAAACCCTTATCTTTTTTTCATTTTTTTTGGAAATCCTAATACCCCAATGGAAAGAGCATTCAATGACAAAACCGTCTAAGTCTTTAATTGTGAAAATTTTCTAACGTAAGTCCCTTTGTGATACCAGCATATCACAACGCCCACTGATCTTATTCCACGTGTCATGACCTGACGAAAAAAACCTTGGAGTTGCTATATGATCTTCTTTGCAATCTTAGCATACGCAGCAACTTTGTTCAAGAGAGGATAAAGTGTCTTTGGGCATTTTATTCTGTGTTCAGTGAGTATTAAAATGCACACCAACAGGTAGCATCCAAAAATACATTAAAAATACAAGATTCAACTTTTGTGTATAAAAAGTTAGGTCTTCAATTTGTGACTGCAGCTATGCATATGAGCATTATCAAAATCTTTCATATATATATTATTGGCATAATTAAATAACTGCACTTTAAATGAATTTGAGAGCATTCCAATCAAAAGATCTAAAAGAACCAGATAAGAATGCAAGACTCCAACTAGAAATCAACAAATTATTGCAGGAAAAATTAAATAATCTGTGTCATGAAACAGAGTTTAGGACTGCATGTTGGTGCAATAACATTGAGGAAGACTCTCAGGTTTCCTTGGTCACCACAAACGTCTCCGAGGATGTGGAAACACTAGGGATATGTCCCCTTACCACCACCACCAATAGAGGGGAAACATTCCCTATTGGAGAAAGTTGGGGGGTGTCAGGAAACAATTAGGGCATTAAAAACCACCTAAATCTCACAACAAAAATCTATTGTTTGTTTGTGGTGGTGAGCTTAACATCAATGAAATCAAATGATTGATGATGGTGGGATTGTTGTGTTCTCATCCTTATCTGAAGCCCAGGTCTTCCATGAAGTAGGTTGTCAAGGTCTTGAGATTCGAGGCAACTTTGCTGTATTTTCTGATGACTATTCCTATACCTGCCTTTGTTTACGGTGATCCTGTTTGGCCTAGCAATGTGTTGAGCCTGGGAACATCCTTAGTTTTATGGCACTGAGATATAAAAAGTTATTCCCAATTGCCAAAAAATTATTCCCGATTATTGCTCGTATTGCCTCAGTTGCATGCAGTGATCCAATGCAAAGAGTCCACCTCAGTTGGTTTGGACGGATAATTCTCTGCAGTCATAGTTTCCCATGGGGAGAGATTTTGGGAGGCATTTTCAACGTTGAGTGTAAAGAAGATACTGCCATTTTTAATTCTCCCCAATCTACTGTCCATGATTTCTCTGGATCTTAGATTTCTCTTATGTGAATTTTTTTTTCCAAAGTAACATGACTCAGTCCTTCCTGGACTTTAGGTAGTGTTCCTGATTATTCCTATAGGTCGATTTTGTTCCAAGCATTTGAATTGTCAGCCATTATGATTTTTTTAGTCTGTTCAATTGCGCAGTTTTCCAGTTGTCTGCATTTTTATTAGCTTCCCTATAAAAGTGCTAGATTGAATAATTGTCTATCTTATCCAAAATTAGTCATAATTGTGCTAAGATATTTTTGAGTTTCCAATTTGGGGTATTTCTCTTTAGCACCACATTGATGGTGATCAATGAATCACCCTCAATTTGAATATCAGTTATGTTTTTGTTCTCGCAAATTTTCAACCCTACCAATAAAGCCTGAAATTCAGCTTCATTATTTGTTCCTGGCAATGGTTTTTTAGAGGTTGCATAAACTAAATTACCACACTCATCCTGAATTATGTAGCTTGCAGCAGACACCCCTTGGGTTACATCGGGGGGCTCCATAAATATTTAGTTCTAATCTACCTCTTAGGGGTGGAAACCATTTAAATTTTCTCCTATCAGTCTTCTCCTTGTGGTTGAATCCACAATCTGTATGAAGCTGGGGAAATCTAATTAGTTTCCATTTCTTCATAGTTATCTCATCCTATTTTGTAATGGTTTGTGTCCTATGGATAGACCCATTTGCTCTCACCATGACCACCTCACTGATGCCAATTTCTATCTTTTTTATTATTTCATCAACTCTCAATTCTTTTTTATTGAAAATTCTATGTTTTCGTTCTTTCCATGTGTGCCACATCACATCGATGGCTATACTATTCATAGGCTTTGCAAGTAAGAGATGCTAAAAGGAAAAGATACAAGAAATGCTATTTAACTGTCAATAGTAAATTTTTTCTTTACTATGTCCAAAATGTTTGCAAAATAATCATTTGATCTTTTTTTATAATCGGCTTTAATTGTGTGCATAAATAGAAAATTATATTCCTCTTAATATGCAATTTTCTAGTATGCACAAAACTCTCAATTAGTCAACTTGACAAAGCTCATTAATTCTATCTGCAAGCGATGATATTCAAATATTCCAATCGTATTAGAGTAGAATAAGAGTAACAAGCTACACAATGCATGTAGAAAATGCATTGTTTAAGAGATATTTGACTATAGCAAAAAGAACATTGCATGCCAGGGGCGATAGATATGTTTATGTTAGCCATGTATGTTGTGAATCATATATGAGTTTTTGTTGTAGGTTTAAGGGATTTTGTTTCCTGGTCTAACTACCTTGCACACTGTTCACTACTGAGAATTGCGGGAGTATCTAGTACCTAATGGATCTCTTTTTTCTAACAAAGAGTTATCCTAATTATGTATCTGTATATTAAATACAGTAAAATATGTTATTAGTAAAGATGAGTTGTGGATTTAGTATAGTATGGCTGTAAAACTTATTTTATGTACTAAGAATAAAAGACACCACATAGTGGCAGGAGGTTATTGCCCTCCAACGTTGGATGGAGTTGTGTTAGAGATTCATATGTAGTAATTTCCATTTTGTTAATGGCACTATATACAACATAAATGATATAAATTTTAACATGTTAATTTATCCCATCTTTACTATATTTTTTTCAACTACAGTTCTTATTCAAGTAGATAAGTGAAGCTGTAACTTATTTCATTTTATTTTTAATCAGATGATCTTGGCAAGGCCAGAATAGCCTTATATGATGTAATGCATCTAGTTTTTATGTAATTAATTATTAGCCATACTAATACCAAAAAGGTGTAATGTCTCTCTTATACCTCTTTCACATTTACATAAGAGGATGCCATATGTATTGTTGTAACATTATCATTTACATAAATAATTCTCCAATATAATATAATTTATTTTCAGATACACACATACAAATTCCTTTCTCTATACACATATTCCTTTCTTTATACTAAGTGTTCCTTATGTGCAAGGAAAACTGCATGAGTAATTCTCATGCCCAATGATGGGTTGACACAATCATAAGCCACAAAAGAGGGTCTAAAGATTTTGTGAATGTGGAAGATTGTCCTTCTGGGATTGTTGGTTGAGCAGCTCTCTTTGCTTGCAGGCTCTTTGTTCCTAGTATTTCTTCGTAGCCTCATTCTGGATATCAAGGGAATTGAATTGAGGGACAATGATGAGGTGGAATAGAGTAGATTGGAGAACTAGGTGACATAATTATTGGTCAAAGTTCTGATTAGAGGTGGTATGACCTTGTTGCGTAACATGGGGATCCTCCCAACTTTGAGTGGATGATTCTATGTCAGGATTGTTATTAATTGACTTAAAAAGAGTGAGAACAAGGAAGTACTATCTTTAGCTAACCTTACAAAGAAAAGGCTAAGGGAAATAGACTAAGAAAGAACAAGATGAACAAAAATAGCTGTCCATGCTTAGAGTATATGATGCCTCTTTGACTCAAAACCAATAACTTGAAATGAAATTTAGATTGACAAAGCAATGGATAAAGAAAATGCTAGCACTGAAATACAACTTTGGTCTTTTGTGATATAAAAATAGAAAGAAAGATGCAATTAACTAGTTGACAATGACTTGAGGTGACAGACAAATTGGAGCTCTACTCTTGGTGGGAGAAAGACCAAGAGTCATCATATTCATCTCCTTGTGATTTGGATGAAGGATTGATGGCTCAGACGGTTTAGATTTGCTTGGTTACCTTAGTGTTATGTTAGTCTCATGTTATTGTGTTTATGATAAGCTGATTATTTTAGTTTCTTTTTGGGTTTGAGTCTTTTTTGTTTTCTTTTTGCTTTTTTATTTGTATTTCTGCACAATCTAAGGTTGGCAACCTTTATTCCATATCATTCCTATTTTGCTTGGAATGGAAAATGCTTGAGGAAGCACTAACCTTGAAAAGAAGGGGGTGAGAAGGGGAAAATAGATAATGCAGACCTGACGTGCATTCCACAAGTAGTTTTCTCCTTTGGCAATCTACAAGATAATTGAGAAAAATTGTAGGAGATGCAAACTTTTAGGGATGTGGCTAGGTTTAAGGTTGTAGAGGTCATTGATAGAGTTGAGTTTGAGTCGTGGACAAAAGTGGAAAGTCTATAGGAAGTTATTGAAATCTCTAGTCAAGGAGATAAGAATTCTTGTGTCATGTCCCCTTCTCAGTGACATCTCTCGGAGTACAGGATTGGCCTATCATACGACCCTCGTAGGCTGATAGACTGGATAGAGGGTCACGTTGGAGCTTGGCTCAGCTTCTGTTGGCAGAGTTTGATCATTTGGCTTTCGTTCGGACTCATTAGGACATTTCTTGCAGAAGTTGCTATTTTTAGCAGTTCTTGGCAGTCAGTGTGGGACCCCTGCTATTTTTAGCAGTATGGTTTTGACAGTGTTCAGAATCACTTCAGTGTTCATCAGCTTCAGACGGATCAGGCATCGGATGAGAAATGAGAGAGATATTAATATTTAATTGAATTAATTAAATATTAATTAATGGGAGATTATAATATAAAGTTATAATATTTTTATTATAACTTAAGTGATTTGGCTGAAGGGGGTCGCCCATCATGAAAGGGGGCCAATTTTTAATTATATTTTATAATTAAAAATTTGAGTGAAACTATTGAAATATTAAAAGAATAAAAAGTCGAATTATTTAAAAATTCCCTATCTTTAAGGAATTCACACTTTTGAGGGATATAGTGCATTTGCCTTGGGATTCGAGCATTATGTCATTTTGTGAATTGAAAATTGATCAAGTCTTGAGCAGAGCATAGAAGCTTTAGGGTTTCAGTCTCGAATTCATTGGGGAACGAGCCATCTCCATTGAAAGCAGTTCAGAGGGTGTGAGATATCACCTGATCTATTGCCAGTTGAGAGATTTCTTCATCCAGAGGAAATTACAGAGCTTCAGAGATTATTTTATCTTCAGAGTTTTATTAGTATTTTTCATCCAGAGAACATACATCTATCCAGGCGCCCCATATTACAGAGTCTGGACATTTATTTCAAGGGAGCCGTACCTTTTGCATTGATTGCTGCTGCTGCAGCCGTACCACCTGTCAGGCCGTACCATTCAGAGGGCCGTACTTCTCACACACAAGGAAACGCCTCCTCTTTTGGTTATCCAGTTTCACTCATCCAGGCGCCTAGACTACTGGACCATTTCTTGATCGTCAGACGGAGAGATGAAGGTGTAATCATTGCAGCCGTACCATATTCAGCAGATTATTTATTGCTGCAGCAAATCAGGTTTTCATAAATATCACTGCCTTTTTAATTTGCATGTATCTGGATCATCATTGTAATCATTGCAGAAGTTTAAATAATAGCATGGCATCAGTATTTGCTATTGATACTGTAGTTTTCAGTGTTGATTAATTTCTATTGAATTTATTATCATTTTCAAGCAAAATCGCAATTTCTCTATTTCATGCAAAAAACCCAAAAACCACAAAAAAATCAAAAATTGCAGAAACAAACAAAAACTCAGTCTGATTCAGAAACAAGGGAAACCAAGGGTTTCTACATCTTGTCTATCTTCTCCTAACCCTAATATGAAGGTTATTGATGTAGACGCATCCTAGGGGTAGTGCGATCTTACATCACATAAAGAGAACTTGATGATTAACAAGAATAAGTAGGCATAATAAAATTATTTCTCTTTGATCCTTTGGTCATGATTGAGCTTGAATTGGGGCTTCTCAAGGGCTCCACGACAAGGAACCCAACTTTCCCATTTACACTAGCTATTTCAACTAGCTATTATGTAATGGATACTTTCAATTTAGTTATTTTATTTTCCAAACAATAAATCAAGGAGATAAGAATTCTTGTGTCTTCTTCTAACCCTAATATGAAGGTTATTGATATAGGAGCATCCTAGGGGTAGTGCAATCTTGCATCACACAAAGAGAACTTGATGATTAACATAAGTAGGCAAAATAAAATTAGTTCTCCTTGACCCTTTGGTCATGATTGAGCTTGAATTGGGGCTTCTCAAGGGCTCCATGACAAGGAACCCAAATTTCTTGTTTACACTAGCTATTTCAATTAGCTATTTTGTAACTGATATTTTTACTTTAGTTATTTACTTTTCCAAACAATAAATGATTAATACCTTTTCACTAAATGAATTTAAATAGCTTATGCATATGTATCTTAATTTCAATTAAGTTAATGCATTTTATTTCGATAATTCTATTTAACTATTTGCAATTTCTTTTCCACATGCAATATTAGAAATGCATTAAAAACTTTTTTTTCACTAAGGTATAGTACTAACTCTTTTGATTTAAGCATAAAGGATATTCCGCAAAAAACTTAACCTAAGCATTTAAAAAACCAATCAAATGCAAGTACACAAAGAATTAACTAAACACAAAGTCACCACATGCTTTATAGGTTTAATCACATGTATCCAAAATTGACACCCATTCTGATAAGGATTTCATAGAGTTTAACATATTTTCATCTTGTAACTTGATTGAGTGAGATGGAAAAACAACATAAACACAATTACCCATTTCTCTTGATTAATCACTATTCGGGAACCTATCCGTGCACACTTAGTTAACACGTTAGGTGTGTCTGCACCATACAAGATTGTTAAAGTACACCATATAAAACCCAATGAAACATGTAATCAAACAAGGAATTCCTCCATCATAAAATTAAATCATATCATCAAAATGCAACACCAATCCAATCACATTTAATCATATAACCACATCTTATTGAAGATCATTTACTATAAACATGACTTAGATATAAAAAGATGCAAATTTTCATTGATTTACAAATCATCAATAACCATAAAGATGTGAGCATGGCAATGCTCAAACATCAGACACAAATTGTACTTCAAGCACTTGTCAACTAGCTCTAAAACATGCTCTAACCCAAGCATCATTATAGGATAGGGACAATATAAGAGTTAACACAAGTGGGGCATCACAATCAAGTACTCCTCAAATGCCAAATCAATAGCAAGAGGTGAAACAAGCTATGGAAGAGGAAGAGGCTGGTCATTCATTGGAACACATTTTAGATGCGAAGTTGGTCATCTTGCATTCAAAAGTCCTCATGCTCATAATGGTGTTGAAATAAAAAGATATTTACGTAGTACATGAATTGTGCAAGCAAATTTGGAGCGTGTGGCATCACTAGAGCATGTTGAAGAACATGAACAATGAGAGAACTTGCTATTGAAGAATGGAAACATCATGATTCTTTGAAGATATTAGGTGGCCAAACTCACTCAAAACAACTTTATGGATATCTTCATCTGAAAATATCTTTCTAAATGCAACCTTGTAGCCAGTAGCAACCTCCACATCCCCATATGGTGGCACCCTCCTCAACAATGAAAATTTGAAAATATCTCTTTGCTATAATACTTTGGCGACAAAACAAATGCTAAGAGATGTAAGGGGGTGGTCATCTTGTTCCAATGGTCAATAGTAATCTTTTGCACAATTTTGATTTTTTTTTCCGTTGGGTCATGTTCCTTGGCTTCTATTAATATTCTCATTTTCTCCGCCATGGAGTCCATGCCATCATAAATTTCACCCAAACATGGGTGATCTGTATTAGCATACTTAATCATGCTGATGACGGGCTTAGTGAAATTCAAGCTCACCACTCATCATCTAGGATCAATGCTTTTACTTTTTGGGCTCTTTCTATGCTTGACTTCCTACATACACTCCATAGTTTGTTGATGACCATAGAACTCAAGGCCTTTCACACCTTCACAAGTCATCTTAAGACGATTGTGTGAGATGCAAATTGAGTTTGGCAACCTAACATGGTTAATACATGTCACATATCAACAATAATTTAAAAAAAAAAAATTAAAAATTATATTAAAAAAATAAATTTAAATTACCTTCAACAACTTTAACTTGGAGAAGGTCTTGAAGATGCCTTGTGACATATGATGATTAGTCACAAACATTTGGATCCCTTCGCCCTTCGTGTAGATTTGTTTGATCCACTCAAATTTGTGAGTCAATCTTTTGCAATATGAAATTGAGTGGATTATACATGGTGTCCAAAAAATGTGACTATATGTACCCTCGACTATCGATCTAGCTACCTAACAACTTTTTGCATTGTCCGTTATGACTAGGACAACATTTTTAGAGCCCACCATTTCAATGGATTCTATGAGGATATTGGCAATGAAACTTGCATCTTTTATTTGCCCCTCACAATCCACTAACTTCAAAAACATCACCCCTTTAGGGGACACTGCTATAACATTGATCAATGGTCTATTTTGCAATCCTTCCATCCATTAGAAATGTTGGACACACTTGATTTGGGCCATGTATCCTTGACTACTCTCAAGGATGCCTCTATTGAAGCTTTCTCCTTCACCAATAAGGTGGTTCGCACCTTTTCATAACCAAGCCTAACATAATCAAAAGCTGTATTGGAAAGGGCCATCACCATTTCTCACCGATAAGGTGATCTAACAAGGTTGAAAGGAAGCCCATTTCCATAAATGCAACAAGCAATGCTCTGATTTGCAATCTCCCTCACTTTATTTTTGAAGGCCTTCTCCAGTGGGCCTCTTTTTCTTGAAATTGAAACATTCTCTTCTTCAGAAGTTGGTGACACTGGCATGAAAGGATGTGGGTCAGCTGGTTGTGATAAGCCACTCGGATGTTTGTGCAAGCTTTTCTTGGCAAGAGGATGCGCAATAGCATTTGATCTATTACATGCCATGTCAGCTCTTCTTGTTCTTTAGTATAAGAATATTTGTTGTGTTGACAAACTTTTTTATTTGGCTTAGGGAGAACTTTTATTTCCTATAAAGGTATATCGCAAAAGTGAGTTTTCACTCTAAAGTACGAGCTCTTATATTGAGTTGCACATTGGATACAATGCCAAAGATAACCTCCACCACCAAGAAGTTGTTGAATCATTGTCGTATGTCGCCAAAGAGGTAACAATGCATCATATTTAAATTGACTCTTTGCATTTGGGCCAACTGAACTAGAACTACCAGCCATTCTAAATGAACCTAAAATTAAAAACATGACAACTTAACAAAACAACTGAATTTTTAAAAAAATCGGCATTATAACTCCTTATGCATAATTTAAAAAAAATAAAATTTAAAACCTAGCAAAAGAAATAAAAAAAAAACGTCTTTTTTAAAAAGCTTGAAAAATCTTAAAAAAATTTATTGAAAACTTGAAAAAAGGAAAGATTTATTCATGTTTGATGATTAAATTTTCTTTTTGCAGCTATTTCTCCGTTGTTGGTGTAGGTCTAACTCCTTTGTAGCCCTCACTTTTGAAAAGAATGGCACTAACCTTCAAAACCCAACAATGGCAGCTTGGAGGAAAAAATGCAGCTTGTGGCCTTTTGTGTTTGTGAAATGAGTTGAAAACATATTATGCCCTCACTTTAGGGTGACTAATGCTTTTTGGATGAGTTTTTGTGTAACTTGGGACATCCTAGGGCACAAGTGCACTCGTGTTTGGCTGGGTACGCTCAGGGTTTTGCTTGGGTGCCCTAGGTTCTCAGTGGAAGGACCCATAGGGAACCCAACACGCTTAGCGGAACCTTGGGCATACCCAGACCTGTAATGAACCCATATGGGTATGGGGGGGGGAGGGGGAATACAAGGACCCAATAATTGAGGGGAATGAAAATGGAAGTGAATGAAGTGCAAGTGAATGCATATGAAGAAGACTTTGAGAGTATACTATTTTAAGAAGAGAGTGGTATTGTAGTAGAGGAAGTGCCATGTAGGAGGAAGGAATAGTTGTCATAGAAGAGGATATGGTGATGGTAGTTGTTGAACTTGAAGAGGGGTCAACATGAATATATCCTTTAGAGGGAATGAAAACGGAGGTGAGCGAAATGCAATTGAATGCACATGATGAAAAGGCCTTGAGAGTGTACTAAGTTAAGAAGAGAATTATGTTGTAGTAGAGGAAGTGCCATGTTGGAGGAAGGAATAAGACTAGAGAGAGAATGATCATGGGAAAGTGAAGCCAAGCAGGGTGGAAATAATAGGAGTAATCAGCCAAAGGAATAAGAAAAAAGTAAGAAAATCAAGATCTTGAAAAGGAAGTAAAAAACAAGAAGAAGAGCAGTTGGTGGAGATGGACAAATGAAGGTTGAAATAAACTGACACAACGATTGAGAGAGAAAAGTAGAGCTAGGTGGAGGGCGGTTTATGGTCTAGTAGGTGGTTGGAAAAAGGAAAATGAAGAAAGTAACAAGATTCTAAGGTAGCTAACATGGTGGCAGGGCACACCATGGCCTACTCAATGAGTCAAAATGATGGCTCTATCACCTAGCTCAAATTTGTGAGTACCATGCTCACAAATTCTTTTTACCTGGGTTATTTGACATAGGAGCATCTTGATGGTAGTGCAATTTCGTATTATGTGAGCATTTTAATTTGTTTCTCTTGTGACAACATAAAACGAAATAGCATATGAGGAAATCTTCTCTTCAAATTTGGAGGGGAAGCTCCTTGATTTAATCTACTCCTAAAATCTAAAACAATTTACAAATAAACTAGATAGCTACTTATCCACACTATACAAATTACCTTTTGGGGGTTTTGCATGTAAACAAAATACTGAAAAGCAATCTAGATTTATCTTTTTGATCTTGGAGGTAAGAGCACAAGACCGAAAGTACTTTACAAATTATCTTTTGGGGGTTTTGCATGCAAGCAAAATATTGGAAAGCAATCTAGATCTATCTTTTTGATCTTGGAGGTAAGAGCACAAGACTGAAAGTACTTATTTCACCATGAGTTTTTCTATTTATGCAACCAAACAATAATACTATCCACTGATTAAAGTAGAGTCAATAGATTTGTATTAACAAAAATGTTGGATTTGAATAAAGGAAACAATATTAATGACAACAATGAAAGTATGAGATTGAAAAGGAACAATAACCCAAAAGTATACAAATTCCAAAGGATAGAAGATAGATGCCATGCAAAGTTAAATACGAGTCTTCTTTATTGATAACTTGACAAATTCTCACACTTATAACACTATAGTCTAACTCTTCAACTTGAATGAAAATTTCTATGGTAGAAGCCTAACACAGACTCCATCACATTCAATGTGCTCAAGTGTAAAGTGCCTAGCCAAATCTGATGTAAATTCTCTGATTTTCTGCCTTATTAATTTTGACAAACACTTTGCTTGCAACCTTCTGTTTGCTGGTTTTGTTTTTCAGTTTGTTTTGAATTGCTTTTGATGAGTGTAAATGAAGTTCAAAGATGCTAAACAACTACCAAATGAGAATGCAAGAACTTTTTGTATTTTCAAATGCATATACGACTGAAAATGACAACTACAGCTAATTGACATTTAGTCAAACACTTAGCATGCAAACTATATATGCTGATATGAAAGTAAACTACTTGGCATTTAATCAAACATATTGCAGCCAACCTCCAATGCTTTTATTTGATATCATGAATGAGTTACAATGGAGAACTAGTGATGTCAAACCCAGCTACTCCTTATAATGATTATCACAATATGACTGAAAATTACATTGCCAATTTGCTGCTTTAGGACAGCGACTACACTCATGCAAGGACTGAAATATTTATCAATGACTACAATAATGACCTGCTGTATGAGACAGCGTTTGCCTTAAAAAATATAATGCAAATATGAGCAAATGAGGAACCTGATATCAAATTGCAGCAAGCAAAGAATGGATCGAATCTTCATGAAGATGTTGACTTTGCTCTTTCCAATGAAGCGCCTAGCCTTCTAGCAGACCTGCAACTCCTCTCAAGGCTCATTCGAATTTTTCCCAGCCACTATGAACAAAATCACACCTGTGAGTAAGTGTGCCTAGCAAGCATGAAGACCACAATTTTCACCGGCAACTCATATAAGAATCGAACCAGAAAAAAGATGAAATCGATCTTCTTCAAACACAAAATCGTCCTCTCCAAAGGACTGAAAATTATCTCCACAAAGCTGAGAATATGTTGCTACAATCGAACTTCTCAAATTTGGCCCTTGGCCACAAAATTTGCACACAATGGAAAGACTGAAATATCTTCCCCAAACTCCCAGCTAGGATTGATGTCTCACAATGGAAACTGGCACCTTAGAGTATTCAAACCCTCAGGCAATCTGTCAAAGCATTAAAGCTCTCCAAATCTGATATGTGAATATGCAACTCAAGATGATCCTAAATGCCATGCTAAAAGCTCCATATAAAGATTTCACAAACCGCCCCAAGAAGCTTCTAGAAGAAATTATTATTTTATTCCCTTAAGGTGACTTTTTAATATTATTTTATTTTAGTCACTTATAATACTAAATTAATTAAATATAAAGTCATCATAAGATATTATATTTTTGAGATAATTTTATAAATAATTAACTTAATATAATATTCCCTTATTTCTCCTGTTTAGCCTTCGGGAATAAATTAAGGCTAAATGATCAACTGGGTGGCTACTGAGAAGGGGACATTACAGTCCTCCCTTCTCGAAATTGATTTTCCTCAAGCAATTGTAAGCTCTAGAGTTGTAGAATCTGCTCATTCTCCCATGTGGCATCCTCTGTTGGCAAGTCTCTCCATCTCACCAAATACTCTCTGACCACCCTATTTCTCAATCTCCTTTCCCTAGTATCAACAATCTCCTCAGGGATCAATACCAAATGCCCCTCCTCATCCAACGATGGAAGCTTTGTAGAAGAAGTAACTTGTTGACCCAATGCCTTCTTGAGGCACGAAACATGAAATGCATTATGAATCGTGCTGCTCTCAAGCAGCTCCAACTCATATGCTATCTCTCCAACCCTCTTGATGATCCTGTATAGTCCATGAAATCTGGATTTGAGCTTCTCAGCTCCACTCTTCTTAAGAGAAGACTGTCTATAGGGCTGCAAGCTAAGGTATACCAAATCACCAACCTCAAAGTTACTCTCAACTCTGTGTCTATCAACATATGTCTTTTGCTGATTCTGTGCCATCTGTAGGTTATCTTTGAGTGTCCTCAAGATATCTTGACTCTCCTGAATCCAATCCTTGGCTTTAGGAGCCTTGCTCTCACCAAAAGCCATCTCCATGAATGAAGGTGCATCGTATCCGTACAAGGCTCGGAAAGGACTCATCCCAATGGACATATGATAAGTTGAAATATACTCTCTCAATTTTTTCTTGATTTTTAGTGAACATTTACAATGTAGCCAAGCACTCGTTAAGGTTAGCATAACCCAAAACGTGCATGAAAGAACTCTAACCAAGAATGCGCCCTAAAACCACTTAAGGAGGAGGGGCGGACATATGGTTAGAGGATCCCTAGGATCTACTGAATCAACTATTATAAAGATTACACTGAATATGAGAGATTAAACTCGACACCAAGAATGTGCACGCAAGATCCCTTTGCAAGGCGAGGTGCTAACATATGGCGGAGTACTAATGCTGAATTGAAATGTAACAAAGGCGGATAACCAGCCAAAGGGACTTTCCACGTTACCACCAAACACTGGGGGGAAAAGATTACAATTTAAAATACTTCTTTTGCTGTGGTAGGCATCCATTGAAGAGTGGGAATTCGCCACTTGAAAGTGGGTATGCAAGAGAGTTACAATTCAATTTATCCTCACTGGCGGTATACCATCCAGGGGTGCTTAGTGTGAAACTAATTAAATAATGCAACAATATTAAAACTGAAATAGTATTACTGTTAACGGTTTGTACAAATAAGAAGGTTGCAAATTACAATGTTTTCACCAATTTTCAAGCACCAAGTTATACATTGTTTCCATGTCAGAATATAATGAGAAAGAAAGAAAGAAGAAAGATGGAAACATCAAATGATTTAATTCTGTTTCAGCAAATTGTAATTCTGGAAATGTCAAATCAGCAACTACATAAAATTATCAAATGCTCATAACTCAATCGAATTACCTCCGAATTGCATGATTCCAAGTGCAATGATCAACTAGAAGATAGGCGCCCCTGCTGAGATGAAGAAACAACCTCAAAACAACATTAATTATTTATGGCACAAATCCTAATGCAAGCTGAAATGTATGACCCTCCTTGAGGGGCGATTTTGCTCTTAAAAAATCCACACACCAAAATTAAATCTGCAAACTAGTAGAAATGGTCGCCCAGACCTTAGGAATGATTTGGCAAACTGCCCAAAACAAAACAAAATTCACTCACTCAGCTATGAGTAAATCCAACTTTCAGCTGTGTGCAAACCGCAACTGCAAAATTGGTAAATCTCTCCAAAAATTCATCTTTTATCTCTATCTACTAGTCTAATTGAGAAGCAACAATAATTCAATTAGGTGTTATCTTGCAAACACGAAATTGAGAAAGGTACTAGGAGGTCAACATTCCTCGAAGTGCAAAATGAGAATTCATTTCGACAGCATAAGTTTAGCATAACATGAGATAACCAAATGCTGGAGCAAGGCCACATTTTTTAAGAAAGAGGGATGACTGTTCAATTCCCTGAGATGATACGCCAAAAGCCATCTCACATTTCTCTTTTCAAAAAATATATAATTCTCTCAAAAAGGCGTTTTGTTGACGTGTGTTTTATGACAACACCAACACAGAATAAAATGTCCAACGGCCACTCTATTCTCTCTTGATCAAAGTATCCTAAGATTGCGTGAAAGTTCATGCGTTCAACTCCAAGGTTCCTTTTATTGCGAATAGACTCAGTTGGTTGATGTGAATATGCTGGGTATTCCAAGGGGACTTACGTAATTGTTCAATTAAGTGAAGTAGATGAAATTTTTTGACTATGATGTTCTGATATCTGAACTAACCGGGAAATGCTAAATTTAAAGGGATAAGGAGTAGGAATTCTACAATCTATTTCTAAAGGGTGGAATGCGAGGACGAACTTTGACAATCTTCAAACCGAACTTTGTTTCGTCTCCCCTTCAGGCAACTCTGACAAAGTTGGTGCAATCTTCAAAGGATGGATGAGATGTTCAAATTGTGGCCCAACATGTGCACTCTGTCACAACGATGCAAGTGAACACACGAGTCACAACCGAAGTTAGGTACTGATATTCCAGTTGACCATGCAGGGCAGACCTACCGTCAGCAAGCCCGCTAGTGGTATGGATAAAGGAAGATTTGTCCAAACCAACGCCACATTCCACAATTAACAGCTATTTGCATAAAACAAAGTCTACTTTACTCTACTCTACGTGAATTGGAAAGATGAAAAAGTCTCGTCAACTGCTCACAATGAAAGAAAGAGTCATCAATTAATGAAAATCCTTATATTATGAGAGTCTTACACAACAACCTTTTACAAAAACCTTTAAAGGGAAATTTTTTCTTTCCTTTTCAAACTAAGCTAACTCCTAGCTCTACTCTCTAACTGCCTTCTCTACTATCTAGCTCAACTCTATCTCTGATTTCTGTCTAACTCTCTATTATTTTTACAAATGAGAGGGGATACCCCTTTTATATCAAGCCCAGTCCAGTGGATGACTTAGATTCAAATACAATGGAAGGCTCAGATTGAGCCACCTAAGCCCTGATTAGGGTTCTAGCCCTAAAAACCGCCACTGAGAGGAGTGGGGCAATGAATGCGTTGAAGATTCTCCACTCCTCATCATGAACCACCATCTGTCATTAATGCACATCATCTCCTTCCAGAAGATCATCTAGAAGGGCGTTTCCTTTCTCCTTCTCGCTGGCTGCAAACCTGATGAATCTGACCAATACTGCCTCAACTTCCTAATCCAAAATGGGAGGAATGTGATCCAACTGGAACTCCAACACCATGACCGTTTGCCCATGCCGGGCACAAAATTCCTTCCAGGCAATAAGGGCGTCCTGGGTGTTCTGAATAATACTGGAGAACGTAGAAGTGTTCTCGAAATCATCTTGTGTGAAGGTCTTCACCTCAGAATAGAATGGTGTCAATCTATTCTTCAAACCATCTGTAGTCACCTCTTTAGGGGTCAGCCTCCTAGCAAAGATTGCCTCCAACGTATTGAGGACTCCATCCAAAATATTTGTCATGGCCTTTCCGACCCTGACAGAATCCGTCTGTGATGCATCGTAGAACCCTTGGCATGTGACTACTGAAGAGTACCATCCGGCGAAGTCATATCTATCCCCCTCCTGAATCACACCTCCCTCAACAAAAATCTGTAGAGGTATGCTCATCAAAGCCCCCAAACGGAGAACAACTCTCGTTTGATAGATATGAGCCTCACCCTAAGCATGGTTAATTGTATCCATCCTTGCCATAATATCGGAGGCTTGCCGATAGGCATGCGCAAGATCCTCCATAAAGTTTTCTATTTCAGCACGAACGTTGGCAACCCACTTGTTTGCCTATTGTGCCATTCTTTTCAAATCCTCTAAGCCACTGATCGACTCCTCGGAGAATTCAGCTGGTAGCTCAATTGTCGAATTCTTTTGCCCACAAGGACGGGACAAGTGCTGCACATAACCAATCAATGTCTTGTGCTCTACCTTCAATTTCTTATACTTGCCCTTGATATAGGACAATCTATCCTTGAGTGCTCGATAGGAATTATTGCACTCCTCAACCACCTGTGCTCCAGTAGGACGACCAAGTTCCATGGTCGTGATCACATAGTTTTCTGGAACGGCCTCCTCTCGATCACATTCTACCCTAGGCATTGCCACATGCAAAGTTCATGAGCCATCCTCATCTGTTGAGATCTTAGAGAACTTCCTGGCCTTCTTCTTTGTTGGAGGTACACTGATCCTTTGTAACAACTCCTCCATCTCAGCTGCAGGATCAATCTCATCTACAGGATCACGTCTCATCCTGTCCCTTAGCCATTCTGGCACCTCCTGCCGCATATCTGATATAACAAAAGACTGCTCAACCTCAGCCTCTATCTCATGAGCTTCCTCCCTGCCTTCGTTCTGACGAGGCTCATCATCATCAATTGGCTCAGTATCTCTTGAGCTATGGGCATCCTGATCTGAAGTAGCATCGTCCTCAAGAGCTGCCTCAATCTCCTGCTGAAACTGAGTATTAGTGGCTGTCCCCTCATCCGTCCCTTGCTGATTTTCTTCCCGGGGCATGTTGATGCTCTGGCCAACCGATTCCCTGCGAGGTGGCTGACTTGCCACTTGCACTGCCCGTTCTGCATTTTATCTTTCTCTTTGATCAACAAACAATGATACTTCTTGCATACTTGGAGAATGTGCCCGAGATGGTGCATGCAAGGATTCCTCAACTCTCAGAGGTTCAGGTTGAACTGGCTCTTTCCCTCTTGGCTCTGGAGTTTGATCAACCTGCCTTCTCTGTCTAGCTGTCAGCGATCTGTGATCTCTCATCAAATCGTATGTGAGGGGAATTGATCTTCCCTTAAGTTGGCTGACATGCCTCTCTACCCAACTCGATGTGAATGTTAAGACTGGGATACAAAGTGTATCCAAGTCGGTAATCTCCGGCTTTGACCAATTCAGGAGTGGTAAAGGCGTATCCCTCACTATTTCGTAATCAGCCTGTACAACATTTATATCTTCTTCGATTTGATCTGAGACTGGGACAATCTCGCATTCCCTGATCATCACCAATAGTAACCGAGAGAACATTCTCCTCCTAATCTTGATCTCATCTGCTGCACTTGCCCAAAAGTCTTCAATCTATGCCTTGTGTCTGAACTCTTCGGACAATATCCATCTGATGTTTCTGTGGGGGTCGTAGTGTTGTCTGCTGGTATGGTAGGAAAGGTGGAAGAATTGTAGCTTGTTCTTTGCCTCCCTTGCTGCCTATAGTGATGGGCAAATTTCGTCAGAATTCCCCATGGTAATTGGGAATCCAAGTCTACCCTTCTTCTTCTTCTTTTGAATCTTATCATAGGCAATAAGTTGCCTAGATATCTCCAACATCACTATTCTGTTTGTGGGATACCGGGGCAATCTATAAGGATAAGAGGAAAATCCTTGCAGCCTTATGTAGGTAAACTTCAGAAATTGGATAAACCAACACCCGAACTTCTCAATTAGCTCCTGTGCTTCCCTAGATATTCTATGGTGGGTCCTTTGTTGCAAGTTCCTCGTTATGTGCATGGTGAAGGCGTCATTGACCCTTTTGTAGTTGGTGGTGCTTGTCAAATGCAACTGCGGACAAGCTTCATGTATTTTGAATTGATGGGAGCCACACCCGATTGGTTCCTTATACGAGATTCCCCTATATTTTGTCATTTGAGCCAGCATGTAGACAATTTAGGAGCTCATGTGAAACGTTTTTGTTCTCCTCAAACCACGGAGCTGTTCATGTATGTTGTCACTGATCATCAGTGCCCAGTCCACGTAATCTTTGCCTTCTAGCACCAAGTTAACATAATAATTCATCCAAGGTTCAAAGATGAATGCTTGGGGGCATCCTCCAACTCTGCTCAACATCATTATCAAATCACAAAACTCTTGCCTCAAATCCTCTGAGATTATCTATTTGGGCAATTTTGTTCGAGTTGGCTTGGGTTTGTTCATCCACCTGGTATTTATCAAATCAGCACACCAGTCAAATGTGGATGAGTACATCTTTTCAGCCCTTTCCCTTGTCTTATAAATCATCTTCTCATGGACTGGTATTCTGAATGCTTCTCCGATTGCTTCTGGTGCTAGGTTAGCCAATATATTGCCATCTGGCGAAATGACAGTCCTCTACTCTGTGTTGTAGAAGTTGGCGCATTCCATGATTAGCTCTGGACAGCAGATAGTTGGCGGAAAACTAGCAGCTACATACAGTCCGCTCTTAACAATATTATGTGAAGTCACTGATGGGTGATGGTCTCCAGTCCCCATTATCCTCCTCTTGAATGGCTCCAGGTTGAACGAGCCCAAGTTTGTGTCAGCCAACTTGCCCAACTTTGAAGAGAATTTTGATTCTAGCAAGAAGGACTTGCTCAATTTCTTAATCATTGCTTGTCTCAATGTGTTTACTTTGGTGGATTCAACGTGGTTACCCCTGCCTGCAACTCTTCTGCTTGATTCGACCATTCTGCAAGGAACAAAAGTCATTAGAAAACAAGATTTTATAATAATAAAATATCACTTTTGATGGTGCCAACAAATTTTTAAATAAAAAGGCTGCAACACTTAGCCACTTTCATCCGCAAACCTCAACTGCGCCTGTCTACTTCAAGGTTTTAGAAGTTTCTCTACTTGCAGCAACACAATGTCAGATGCTAGGAGATGTTTTCAGCAATTTGCCCTTAGCAGATTTGAAACTTCCTCTTCAAGTTCGTACTTTCTTACTAACTTCACACTTTCAGCAACTTACTTTCTCCTCCTAAATTCGTACTTCACAATTTACTTCTCAGCAACTAGAAAGTTTCTCTTTGCAAACTCGTACCTCCCAGCAAATCTCCACCTTTGCTTAAATTCGGATTTCTTCAACAACTTGTGACTGGGGACTTGGGAGTTTGCGTTTCGGCAGCTTCAACCTTCAAATTTTGCAAAGCCACGCCTCTGTCAATTCAACCTCTTGCAAACTCGCACCTCTCAACAACTTCAAGCTTCTTCATAATTTCGAATTTCTCAACAACTTGAGAATTTTCTTCACAAATGCGTACTTCAGCCTTAGAGAGTGCTTTGCATTCAGCAACTTGTGAGAGATATGAAAAGACTTAGAATATTATAGCCAGGTCGAAATCCAGGAGAGGCTATACTTAGCATATTTTTGAATTCCATTTTCCCTCCTTTTGGCCAGTTGCAACACTTGTCATCCGGAACATCGGAATCTTGGACTTCTAGAACTTCAAAATTTCATCACTCATGCACAGGGTTGTTTCATCACATTTGCTTGTTTAAAATATTAAATCAATCACCTCTTCGAACAATTTTAATTTCAACTACTTAAGTCACTTGGTTTCATGCTGTAAAATTATTCAAGTCATCCAGTTCAATTCTTGAGCTAAAACATTCTTGTAGAAATATTCATCTCATTTGCCTTAGAGAAATTTTAAATTTGTCTTAGGAAATTCATCAAAACAGGCATCGGATAAAATTCTCTATTAAAACGACACGAGCAAGGTGTGGAGTAAGTTTAAATCATCTATGAATTGCAAACGTTCAATACCCAGAAGAAAACTCCCTTTAGAACTCGTCGTTTCCATGTGTATCCGGATGAAGGGGTACATTTAATTATTATTATTTTGAAAAAATAATAAAATTGCTAAGGTTCATTCATTTTCACTCCGGACGTCTTCCACACCTGCAATCTTCAATTTTCTCTGCCTTGGCACCTTATGTGATTTTACTAGAAGAAATCTGATTGGCTCTGGGCATACTTCACACTTGTTCTTAAAAATCTCCAACTTCTATAATGTCCCCTTCGCAGTAAGCTCGCAAAATGCTATTCGTGAGGGCTAAAGGCACAACATGGGAGTGAGTTTACTTAATTATTTATTATTGCCTAAGTATCAAATTAATTTAAAAGGTGATATTAAATAATTAATAAAACAAGATGATAAAGTGACTTAGATGAAATATTTAAAATATGACTTTATAATGTCACTTTATAATTTTGAAGGGAAAATTATGTGGGAGCTTTATTAAGGAAAATAGAGCTCATTGTCGACCAACTCTGGAATGAATATTTCAAATGGCAATATTGGACGAGTCTTCCTGGTTTGGGGTTGAAAACCCTTGCAGCTCCAGTTTCGGGTGTGAAACTATCACCCCTAGCTGGTAACAGTCGAAGATTTTGGTAAGAAGAAACAAAGCTTAATCTCTGATTTTCGTGACTTTCATCTGCTGAGTTATTGCTTCATCAATGGGTCGCGTTTAGAGCTCCTTACACACACTTTGAAGGCATTCTTTCATGGAGAACCCTAGGCGCAGTATAAGCAAGCATTTTGATCAGTTTCAGGTCATGGTTTTGAGTAATCTGGGCGAGTAAGAGGAAAAACGTGACTGCAGAAGGAAAAACGACTTTCCCATCTCTTAAGCTTGGTCGTGGTTTTTATTGGAGACTCTTAGCAGGGCGTTTGGAGGAGTTACAGCTGGGGTGCACCAGTTTTAGCTATAAGACTCCATACACGAGTCGTTTCTGAAGGAAAACAGGGCAGATATTAGAAGACGTGAATTCTCTGAGCCTGGCGACTGCTGAAATATCCCTCGATTGAGTGTTTGCTTGGAGGTCTGAAAAAACGTGAATATCTCTTATTTCTGGATAGACACGCCCTTGGAAAGGAGAATCGAATATCAATGAGCAGGATACAGTCGCTGCTAATTCAGTCTGGGTTGCTCTGAGTCGATTTTCTCTTGTCAGGTTGTGGCTAATGCACTGTTCCAGGTCTGAGTGCTTCCATATCATTTTCCGTCGGAATTATGACTGTAGTTGTATTGTCTCCTTTTAGAGAAGGGTCCTTGGTTTATAGTAAAGTCTGGGTCTGTTATATGAAATCTTAAATTCTGAAAGCTCAGGAAATTGCTTTAAAAAGCTGCTGTTATAAACATTATATTATTGCTGCTCCACATTAGCATATCTTACTGAGTCTTTGGTATCGAACAATCTCTTCATTGTTGTGAGTCCCTTGTGCTAAAAGTTTCTCTCAGCTCCTTGTTAGTTCTGAGTCTTGTGGTAGCATTGAACGAGTTAGCAAAACTATCATGCAACCTGAAAAATAGAATTCCGAGAATGTATGGCTGTGAACATTCCTATCAATTTGTCTCAGCTCTGAGCCTCCATACTATTCATTGCAGCACAGAGTTTGCACATAAATACTTTAATATTGTTGGATGTAATGATTGCTTCAAATACATGAGTTGCTGTTCTTGCATTCAGTCCTTAATGCACTCAAAAATTACCTTTCAGCTTGCTGCAATAGTCTCCCAGAAATAGCTGTGTGATACCTTTGTTTGTTAGAGAAGTTCTTAATGGTAGGATGCCATTATAATGATTTTTCAATCAATGGAAAGGCGTCATTAATTCACATGTATTGTTGTTACTGAAATATTTGAGAAAGAAAATAGTGACCAGTCATTGTTCGGGATTATAATCTTTCTTAGTGATTGTCAATACTTCATGCGTTATAACCATATTGTTCTATAAACAAAGAATATCAAATTGGAAGACCACAAAAAAAAATTGTACCCCTCTTGGAAAGGCGCATTACAACTTCATCCCTGACTTAGGTGTATTTCTCACCCTTAGAAAAAAATTAGAATTTTAAATCACCCATGAGGGGCGCATTTGAGGGTGTGAGCTTCCACTTCATCCATTTTATCTCTCCACGCCCTAGCAATTTTTTTGCCTTTGCCTTAGGAAAAATTCCTAGGAAAACAAAATTCATTTTTAAATTACCCATGAAGGGTGCATTTCACCTCATGCATCAACCTTTGCCTTCACCCCTTAGGCATTTTCACGCCTAGAAGCTAACACATTTCTTTTTCATCTCACAAGCAAGGGCGCATTTCATGTATACTACTTCCATTCCTAGGCTCATTTGAGGGGTGGTGAAGGAACTTCCACGCCCTTGTGACTTCTCACCTCCCCTTTATCTTGTTGTGGGCGCAAATGGCATGTGAAGAGGGAACTTGTAGGTGCATTTCACCCATAGTGAGGAAACTTTCTTTTACCTTAGCGCATTTTATCTCTTACCTTCCAACGTTTTTACCTCATGTGGCCACCTTGGGCGCATTTGCCATGGGTAGGAGGAGCTTGTGGGCGCATTTTCCATGGGTAGGAGGAATTTCCCACGCCTTTGATGACCTTTCATCTCCCTTGGGTGCCTTTTAGCATGTGGACTTCCATTTTCAAGCGCATTTCTTCATGTTGACTTCCACCTTTAGGCGCATATGGGGTAGCATGAAGGAATTTCCATGCCTTAGTATATTTTGCTATGCCTTTACCTCTTGTGGGTGCATTTGATTCTTGCTCAAGGAAGTTTTTGGGCGCATTTTGCCTAGTGTGAAGGAAATTTCACACTTAGAGAATTTTCTTGCCACTTTCTTCATGCCCAGGGCGCACTTCTCATATGAAGGAAGAATTTTCAAGTACTTAGAGATTTTCAACCCCTTTACTCCTTCTGGGCGTACTTCATGTGTCTTCATGCCAGTTATTATTTATAAATCTCCAACGCCCTAGCCATGCCTTGGCTTGCTATTTTTAGCAAATTCGGAGAAATTAGGGTTTCCTTGCATTTCATCTGTTCTGAGCTGGAGCAGGCGTGGCTGTGCCTCCATTGACTTTGCCACTTTGTTTATACCCTCTGTCCATGCTGGTATGCTATTTTTAGCCATTTGCTATTTTTAGCAAACCCTATAATTGATTGATCTTTGTACCTCTGGTAGGCCTGATATTAGCTCCAATTGTCCTTGATGCTGTGAGTGACTTGTTCACACTCGTCTCTGGCATAGTATGTGCTATTTATAGCCATGAGATGACTTACTAAAAATAGAAAGTATTTAGATTATGCTTAAATTTTGCCAGTAGGCAGCCTGAAAGATGCCGATCATGGTGGCATGCTTCGTTTTGACATCTTTGCATTTCGTTCCATCTATTTCTAGACACAGTAGTGGAAACCCTAATCTAACTTGCATGCGCTCCGGACTGCTTCCACTTCCCTTGATTTCTGCTGCTTGTCATTCTGCTTGCTGGACTGAAGTGTTGGGTAGTTGCTAGACTGAAGTGCTATTTATAGTAAGTGTCCGGAAAGCGGTCTATCTGATGTTAGATGAGTTTGCCTGTCACAGTGCCTATGGGATCTCAAAAAACCCAGAAAAACTCAGAAAACTGGTCAACATACGGGCATTGGCTAAAAATAGTAAGTCCCTGAAAACTGATCCATTCTGCTTGCATGTCACATCAATGCGAAGCTCTCGTAAAAGCCATAAAGAATTTCCGGACATGCACTGAAAATTACTGCATGCAAACCCTAAAAATAGCCTCGGAAGGTTGTACCGTTGAAAGTCATTATCTCGGTTTGCATGCTATACCATTGCGAAGGTCTTGACAAACCCAGATCCATTCTTCAATCATGTATTGGAAAATCATATTTTTAAACCCTGAAAATAGCCACTGAAGGTTGAATTGCTAAAAATAGCCAGTTGTCTAAATCTGTTCAAATTTCACGTGTAGGCACCTTGAAGTTGCCTAGATATGCTGAAGTGGTTAGAATCCCGAAATCCTGAGGAAAGGGCCTCCACATTAGGTACTTACTAAAAATGGTAAGTTGTCAGATTTTAGTAAGATTTCAGTGGGATCCTGTCTTGAGCCTTCTGACTGTACTGCTGAACCCGGATTTTACCTTGATAACTCTATTTGACCTCAAACAAGCCTGAAGGATAGAAACCCTAATTTAGCAGACTTGGCAATCATTTCAACCTAGGTCAAATGACGGGACATCCTCGAAGAGACAAAAGATCAGAGACAGAGAGAACCAAAGCCAAAAGACCAGAATGGAGCAAAAATTAGGGGGTCCCCATCCTGGATGGGGTGATGTGTGAAAAGGTCACAACACGTCCCACTTGAGAGAAGGGAGAATTAATTAAAACATTCTAAATTTTTTTCATGAGGCACCACCCTTTAAGTCCCTCTTTTAACCCAACTTAAAGTTAATACCTTAGGCCAAGGGGTCAACTGCAATTTAGAACAATTTGCCTTTTTAATGAAGAATTTCATTAAAGTAATATTTTCAAAAGGCCAAGGCTTAGTTCTGAATAACTGCTCCATAGGATATGATGAACTGAAGACTGATAACTGCTAAGTGCCAAAACTCATATTTACTATAAATAGTAAATATTGAGGAAAGACCACAAAACCTTCAAAACTGGAATCCTTTGATTCACCTCAACGAGCCTACAGGATTCCGGAATAGGCTGATGAGCCACTGACAGGATTACTGCCAAAAGGGGAACATTACAGTTCGGCCCCCTCGAGATTGCTTGTCCTCAAGCAACTGCAAAGCTGGATGCTGCAAAATTTGTTCACCTTTCCAAGTAGCATCTTCAATAGGCAAGTTTTTCCATCTTACCAAATACTCCTTGATTGTTCGCTTCCTCAAGGACCGCTCCCTACTTTCAAGGATCTCTTCTGGAAGCAATACCAACTGTCCTTCATCTAAGGGAGGTAATTTTGGAGTAGCCACCACATTGTGCCCAAGTGCCTTCTTGAGGCGGGACACATGAAAGACATTGTGAACTTTGCTGTCCGCTGGAAGTTCTAACTCATACGCCACTTCACCAATCCTTTTGGTGACTTTAAACGGACCATAGAAACGTGGCTTCAGTTTTTTTGCACCACTCTTTTTGAGGGAAGACTGCCTGTAGGGTTGAAGTCTCAGATAGACCATGTCTCCCACCTCAAAAGGACGTTCAACACGCTGTTGATCAACGTATAACTTCTGCTGATTTTGGGCTTGCTGCAGATTTTCTTTTAGTGACTTCAAGATGTCTTGATTGTGCTGAAGCATATCTTTTGCCTGGGGAACTCTACTATCATCAAACACCAAGTCTACAAAGTTAGGAGCATCATACCCATAGAGAACCATAAAAGAAGACATCTTAATTGACATGTGATAAGAAGAGTTGTAACAAAACTCTCCCAAGTGAAGCCACTTAACCCAAGCCTTTTGCTGCCCTGAAACATAATTTCTGAGGTAGCTTTCTAACCATTTGTTGACAATCTCGGATTGCCCATCCGTTTGCGGGTGATAAATAGTGCTTGGAGTGAGCACTGTACCACTCAACCTGAATATCTCTTGCCAAAACACACTTAGGAACTTGCTGTCCCTATCACTGACAATGGTTTTAGGCAACCCATGCAAACATAAAACTTCTCTAAAGAATAACTCAACTATTTGAGCTGTTGTAAATGAAGTAGTGATAGCATAGAAATGAGCATATTTAGTTAATCTATCCACCACAACATAAATACAATCACGACCTTGCACCTTGGGTAAACCGGTGATGAAGTCCATAGCAATACTTTACCACTTTTGATTTGGAATTGGCAAGGGTTGGAATAAACCAGCTGGAAAAGAATGTTCATTTTTATTCCTTTGATAGGTAGAACATTCCCTTATGTAATTCATGACTTCTTCCTTCATCCCTTTCCAAGCAAACCTTTCTCTTATTTGCTTGTAAGTCTTGAACATGCCTTGATGACCAACAAGAGGAACATCATGAAATGACTGAAAAATCTTCCTTTTAAGCTTGGATTCGGGTGCCAAAAAGATTCTACCTTTATACATAATCAAACCATCAACCAAATTATACCTTTCATCAACCAAATGACCTATAATGCTGATTGTGAACTGATTTTTTGCATAATCAGCAGCAATCAACTCTTTCCAATCTACAAAAAGCTCACAAAGTGACTGCAAATGAGGTCTTCTAGATAAGGCATCCGCAACTACATTGTTCTTCCCCTTAACATACTTGATATCGAAGTCATAGGCTTGAAGTTTGCTTACCCATTTTTGTTGCCTTTTATTCAAATCTTTTTGGCACATAAAATGTTTAAGACTATTATGATCAGTCTTAACCACAAATTTACTTCCCACCAAGTATTGGCGGAATTTGGACAAAGCATGCATAATGGCAAGCATCTCTTTGTCATAAATCGAATATAACTTTTCTGCTCCTCTCAATTTTTTGCTCTCGAAGACAATAGGGTGTTTGTCTTGCATGAGAACAACTCCAACTCCTTCACCTGAAGCGTCACATTGCAATTCAAAAGGCTTTTTGAAATAAGGCAAAACCAATACTGGACATGAACTCATAATTTGTTTGAATTTATTAAACACTCCTTGTGCTTTATCTGTCCATAGGAAGGCTCCCTTTTTGGTGAGATCTATGAGAGGGGCTGCCATATGAGAATACCCCTCGATCAACCGTCTATAAAACCCACACAAGCCCAAAAATCCCTTCAAGTGAGTCACATTTTTTGGAGGTGGCCAATCAACAATGGCTCTAATCTTCTCAGGATCAACTTTGACACCTTTAGAACTGATGATGTGGCCGAGATAGAGAAGCTCAGTCATCCCAAACTCACATTTAGATTCTTTAGCAAACATGCATTCAGCCTCCAAAATGCTAAGCAGTTCCTCCAAGTGCTGAAGGTGCTCCTCTTAAGACTTACTGAAAATGAGAATATCGTCAAAGAAGATAAGCACAAACTTCTTCAACTGCTGCCTGAAAGTCTTGTTCATACAAGATTGAAAAGTTGTTGGAGCGTTAGTCAAACCGAATGGCATGACAAGGAACTCAAAGAGCCCATAGTGGCATCTAAAAACTGTTTTCTCAATATCCCTTTCTCTCATTCTGATTTGATGGTAACCGGATCGAAGATTAATCTTCGAGAAGAACATAGCCCCATGAAGCTCATCAATAAGCTCATCTATCCTAGGAATAGGATATCTATTCTTGATGGTCTTTTGATTCAATGCGCGATAATCAACACACATACACATCGTACTATCTTTCTTTTTGACCAATACTACTGCTGAAGCAAATGGGCTTTTGCTTGGTCTAATGAACCCTACCTCCAAAAGTTCTTTGATAGTCTTTTCTATCTCATCTTTCTGCTCTTTGGATAACGGTAAGGAGTAGTGATGACCGGATTTGCACCCTCTTCCAGTTCAATCACATGCTCACACCCTCTTTTAGGTGGTCTTCCCGAAGGTAAGTCACCAAAAACCTTGCTCCTTTTAGAAAGAAGAGCTTGTATATCAGGTGAGTATTGTCTTTTCTCTACAACTGGATCAGCTAGTAAGATCATACACTTTGTTGCCCATTCAATTTGATCATGAGGGATCAGTCTCTCCATTCTTTTCAAGGACACAATTCGAAGACCTCCATTGGACATCCCTCTCAAAACAACCTTCTTCCCATCAGCTTGGTATTTCAATTCCATGGTTTGCAAATTCAAGGTGATCTCTCCAAGAGATCGCAACCATTGTATTGCCAAAACAACATCGGTATCACCAATGCCAACAACATAGAAGTCATCCTTCACCTCATAATTTCCCAATTGCATGGAAAAATTAGGAATTTTCTTTGTGCAAGATATGGTAAAGCCATCTGCTACCATTACCTTGAATCCTTCAAAATCTTCAGTCTTCAATCCTCTTTTGGTAAGTAGGCCTTCATCAATGAAATTATGAGTTGCTCCTATATCAATTAGAGCAACAATCCTTTGAGAACTAACCACTCCACGTACTTGAAAGGATTCATTCTTTTGGAAATTAGACAGTTGGGCAAAAGCACTACCATCTCCAACTTCCAATTCCTCTTCTGGAGCTTCTTCTCCTTCACTACTTGCTATTTCATACTACTGATCATACGGATAAGATTCTGATCCATAATCAGAATAGCCCTCCATTTGTTGTACTTTACCTTTCCCATAACAACGGTGACCTCTTGTCCAAGGTTCACGACAAGTATAGCAAACTCCTTTTCTAAGCTGATCATGGAGTCATCAGATATCCTTTATGGATACTTGTTGGGCTGACTTGGAGGGAACTTCTTCTTATCCTTTTTGAAAGGTTTGGACTGAAATTTTGGCTTTGGAGCAGCCAACTCCATGCTCCTTGCTTTCTTGATTGCTTCATCCAATGATGGTGGATCAAAGGCTTTGACCCATCCTTTCAAAGGCTCCATTAAACCTTCCGCAAATAAAACCACAAGTCTTATTTCAGTAATGTTAGGCACCATTACTGACAATCTTTGAAAATTAGCAACATAAGTGTTTAAAGATCCTTGTTGTTTCAATTATGCCAATTCTTGGAAACTCATCTCAAGATCTTTGGTATCAAATCTTTCAATCAATTTATTGGTAAACTCTTCATAGGTATGGATGAGATTATGGCCAAGAGTAACCAAACCGTGAGTCCACCATTCATGAGCCACTCCATCCAAGTGTAATGTGGCAAACTTAATTGCATCTTCCTCCGACATTGGTCTAAGTGAAAGATAGTTATCCAATTTCTGTACCCACGCCCTGGCTGCATACTTATTACTTCCATCAAAGTGGTTCAAGGTAATCTTACCCAATGCTTGTTGAAAATCATTTCTATGGTTCATTGGAGGACGATGTTCATTCCTTCCACCATTCCATCTACTTCTTTGATTCATGAATTGATCAAAGGTCCATGCATCTCTCATATCAGGGGGTAAAGAGATGTACTCCATATATGCTTGCCTAGCATCATCAACAAAAGGTACCCCAACTTCAGGTGGTTGTTCATCTCTCAGAGTGAATATAGGAAGAAGAGGTCTAGATGAAGATCCTCTTGTGATTGTGACATGCTGTCCAACAGTTCTATCCCTTCCATTAACCGCTGAAACATTATGACCATCAGAAACATAAGTTCCATTAACACCACTATTACTACTGCTTTCACCAACTTGATTCTGCTGGGGCTGAATAGGGTTCTGACTAGCTTGCTGATCCATTCTAGCTAGCAAACGTGCCATCATGTCTAACATGTTGTCAAACTTCTTTTTTGTTTGGGCTTCTTTTTCTTCCATTTTTAAGACGAGGTCCTTCTGACATACTCTCAATTGTTTTACCCGTTTCTCTCAAGGCTTCTGACAAAGTATCTGCTTCTGGCACTGGCAGAAACTGTAACTGAGATCTGACCTGGTTTCTGATGAAGTATCTTCTTGCTCTGTCACTCATCTGTCAACTGATAGACTGATAAACACAAGATGGCAGGAACTTCTGCTCTGATACCACTGAAATATACTCTCTCAATTTTTTCTTGATTTTTAGTGAACATTTACAATGTAGCCAATCACCCATTAAGGTTAGCATAACCCAAAACGTGCATGAAAAAACTCTAACCAAGAATGCGCCCTAAAACCACTTAAGGAGGAGGGGCGGGCATATGGTCAGAGGATACCTAGTATATACTGAATCAACTATTATAAAGATTACACTGAATATGAGAGATTAAACTCGACACCAAGAATGTGCACGCAAGATCCCTTTGCAAGGCGAGGTGCTAACATATGGCAGAGTACTAATGCTGAATTGAAATGTAACAAAGGCGGATAACCAGCCAAAGGGACTTTCCACGTTACCACCAAACACTGGGGGGAAAATATTACAATTTAAAATACTTCTTTTGCTGCAGCAGGCATCCACTGAAGAGTGGGAATTCGCCACTTGAAAGTGGGTATGCAAGAGAGTTACAATTCAATTTATCCTCATTGGCAGTATACCATCCAGGGGTGCTTTGTGTGAAACTAATTAAATAATGCAACAATATTAAAACTGAAACAGTACTATTGTTAACAGTTTGTACAAATAAGAAGGCTGCAAATTACAATGTTTTCACCAATTTTCAAGCACCAAGTTATACATTGTTTCCATGTCAGAATATAATGAGAAAAGAAGAAGAAAGATGGAAACAACAAATGATTTAATTCTGTTTTAGCAAATTGTAATTCTGGAAATGTCAAATCAACAACTACATAAAATTATCAAATGCTCATAACTCAATCGAATTAGCTCCGAATTGCATGATTCCAAGTGCAATGATCAACTAGAAGATAGGCGCCCTTGCTGAGATGAAGAAACAGCCTCAAAACATCATTATTTATTTATGGCACAAATCCCAATGCAAGCTGAAATGTACGCCCCTCCTTGAGGGGCGATTTTGCTCTTAAAAAATCCACCCCAAAATTAAATCTGCAAACTAGTAGAAATGGTCGCCCAGACCTTAGGAATGATTTGGCAAATTGCCCAAAACAAAACAAAATTCACTCACTCAGCTATGAGTAAATTCGACTTTCAGTTGTGTGCAAACAACAACTGCAAAACTGGTAAATCTCTCCAAAAATTCATCTTTTATCTCTATCTGCTAGTTTGATTGAGAAGCAACAATAATTCAATTAGGTGTTATCTTGCAAACACGAAATTGAGAAAGGTACTAGGTAGGCCAGCATTCCTCGAAGTGCAAAATGAGAATTCATTTTGACAGCATAAGTTTAGCATAACATGAGATAACCAAATGTTGGAGCAAGGCCACATTTTTTAAGAAAGAGGGATGATTGTTCAATTCCCTGAGATGGTACGCCAAAAGCCATCTCAGATTTCTTTTTTTCAAAAAAGATATAATTCTCTCAAAAAGGTGTCCCACTTGAGACAAGGGAGAATTAATTATTTTTTTTTAATTTCCTTCATGAGGCGCCACCCTTTAAGTCGCTCTTTTAACACAACTTAAGGTTAATACCCTAGGCCAAGGGGTCAACTGCAATTTAGAGCAATTTGCCTTTTTAATGAAAAATTTCATTAAAGTAATATTTTCAAAAGGCCAAGGCTTAGTTCTGAATAACTGCTCCGTAGGACATGATGAACTGAAGATTGACAACTGCTAAGTGCCAAAAATAGTATTTACAATAAATAGTAAATATTGAGGAAAAACCACAAAACCTCCAAAACTGGAATCCTTTGATTGACCTCAACGAGCCTACAGGATTCCGAAATAGGCTGATGAGCCATTGACAGGATTACTGCCAAAAGGGGAACAGTAAATAAATGGTTACTCTCCCAAGTGCAACCACTTAACCCATGCCCGTTGTTGCCCCGCAATGTAGTTCCACAAGTACCCCTCAATCCATTTGTTCACTAACTCTGTCTGGCCATCCGTCTGAGGGTAGTAACTCATGTTAGGAGTCAACTCTGTTCCTGCCAACCTAAACAACTCCTACCAGAATGCACTCATGAATCTGCTATCCCTGTCACTGACTATGTATCGAGGTAGCCCATGCAATCTGAAAATCTCTCTGAAAAATAGCTTAGCTACCCATGGAGCGTCGTACTCTGTCGAAATAGCAAAGAAAGGAGCATACTTCGTCAACCGATCCACCACCACAAAGATGCTATTTCTCCCATGCACCTTGGGTAGACCTGTGATGAAGTCCATAGAAATGCTTTCCCAATTCCTCTTTGTAATAGGAAATGGTTGTAGCAACTTGACTGGATGTGTATGCTCTGATTTGTTCTGCTGACAAGTCACACACTCCCTCACATGTCTCAACACATCATGCTTGAGGCCCTTCCATGAGAACATCTCTTTGACCTGTTTGTATGTTTTGAAGTAGCCCCGATGACCTGCTAAAGGAGTGTAATGAGAAGCCTGCAAAATCTTCTCCTTCAATCTAGACTCTGGCACCAATAAATCCTATCCTTGTAGTAAATCACATCATCCACTACTCGGTACCTATCATCCTGGACCAATCCATCCATCAACTCACAAGCAAACTTATTCTTGGAGTACTCCACCAACAAGAGGGATTTCCAATTTGTAGAAATCTCGGAAAGTGAGCAAGCTGAAGGCCTCTTGGAAAGGGCATCTGCAACAACTTTTTTTTTCCGTTTCACATACTCTATGTCAAAGTCATATTCCTGTATCTTGCTGACGCACTTCTGTTGTCTCTCATTCGAATCCCTCTACTCCAAGAAGTATCTGAGACTATTGTGGTTGGTCCTCACCACAAATTTCCCTCCAACTAAGTACTGCCTGAACTTCGCCAAAGCATGCATGATGGCGAGCATCTCTTTATCATAGATAGAGTATAATCTCTCTGGATCCCTCGACTTATGGCTCTCAAAAGCTATGGGGTGTCAATTCTACATCAACACTGCTCCTATGCCTTCACTCGAGGCATCACACTCAAGGACAAACGACTGTGTGAAATTAGGAAGTGCCAACACTGGACAACAACTCATCACCTCCTTGAGCTTATCAAAAGCTCGCTGCGCCTCTGCTGACCAACTCAATGCACCCTTCTTAGTCAAATTTGTCAATGGTGCTCCCAACTATGAAAACCCTCTCACAAACCGTTTGTAGTAACTACATAAGCCAAAGAAGCCTCGTAGCTTAGTGAGAGTCCTAGGTGTTGGCCAATCAAGTATTGCCTGAATGGTGTTATAGTGATTGGTAAAATTTTAAATTGGTAAAAGTTGTGTTATACTGATTCACAGCCGCCCCTCCCCCTCCCTCTCCTTCCTTCCCTCCTCTCAGTATAACTGTGTGCTCATCAATTGGTATCAGAGCCGGTTCCTTCAAATTAGTCTAACAAAGTAGAAGGTAGATGTAAAGAGCACACATGGCAAGAAGAAAAGGAAATACCAAGCAAGGTATTGATGACAAAGCACCAACAAAATCAAATGCAAGTAATGACAAAGAAGCAAGCAAAAATAATGGGGTGATAAATGAAACACAAATGACAATAGAAACAAAAGATGATATCGTCGAAAGAGAAAACCACCTTGTGAATGGAAGAAAAGAGGAGATGAACTTAGAAGAAAAGGAGTTAACAAAATATGATGAGAATGTTGATATAAACTTAGAAGAAGAAAATGATGAAGGTCATAGTGTAGTGGATCTTGATGAGGAACTCCATTATGCCTATAGTGAGATCAAGAGGCTTAGAAAGGAGAACCAAAAACTAAAGCTACAAGTTCAAGAGAACAATGAATCTAATGTAGTGTTAGTACGAAGTCTTGAAGAATCCGAGAAGATAATTGTCGAGCTGAAATTTCAGATGAGAGAAGGATACAAGATGAAAGAGGAAGTGAGAGTCCAGTTAGAGAAAAAGGAAGAAGATTGTGAAATGTTAAAATCCGAGATACTTTCTTTGAGGAAGGAACTAGAAAAGACATCCTCCAAGTTAAACAAGAACCTCAAGTTTGATAAGAGTACCAAGATTTTGGATGATATATTAAACAAGCAAAGGTCACCGTCAAATAAAACAGGACCTGGCTATAAAGAAAATCAAACATTCAAGGAAGATTCCAAAGAGATTCCTAAGAAGACAAATGAGGGAAAGACAAAAAAGCCTTGAAGATACTCTCAAAAGCCCTATCAAAAATGAAGTTAGCAAGAAGGCTAAAACTCCTCCTAAAGTTAACAAGGACAATTTCAATAAGTCCTTTCCTTCAAGGCAAGTGCATACATACAAGTTCAAGAGTACCTTTTATGGCTATTGCTACTCATGCAATCATTTTGGACATAAGGCAAGAGAGTGCAGAACACAAGTGAGATATAATGGTGGATGGAACAAAAATAGAAGTTCTTATGGGTGGATAGGTAGAAACTACAATTCATATATGAACTATAGTGTTGTATGCTACAAATGCAATAACTATGGACATATTGCACAATATTGTAGAAGTGGCTTTGTGAAACCACCTAGGCAGCAGAAGAAGGATATCATGACCAAACAAAAAGGAAAGTCTATAAAAGTTTGGAGAAGGAAACAAGAACAAGATGATGAGAAGGATAAACCTATGCAAATGCAAACTGCACTTCATGCACAAGTGGTATCACTAAGTTTAAAAGGAGAAGTACAATTTTAGAGGGAGTTATGTATGACATTATCATTCAGCCTCATGGAGAAGATAACTCAAAAGATGAAGTATCACAAATCTTGAAGAGAAGAATTGACTTGTCCAATAGATTGGTATCAAAGGAAAGTAATGAATAGGTATCTACATAATTATTGGAGATGTTCAAGATCCTAGATGATGAAAGACTGCATACCTTTAACTCATGCACATGAAGCTGGCATTTACAAGTAAGATTGAAGTTTTAGGAGAGTAGGAATGGGGATCATAAAGCTTTAACCTTTCATCATAGCGTGAGAAGATATGAAGAAGAAAGTGGTGATGTTTGTAAGACTAAAATTTGATGAGAGAGTTTTCCAAAAGGCTAATAGGAATAATCCAAAGGAGTCTTTTCTTGAAGAGTATGTTCATATATTTGCATTTGACATTTATGCTAGAACACGCAAGCGTGTGTTGGAAAAAAGCAAAAGAAATTGATAGTGGAAGGTTGGATGGTTGTGCTTATGTTCAACTTCACATTAAAAGCGCCCCTATTGATGTTACGATAACATAGAAGACATGGATGGAAGCATGATGAGCATCCCTTCATCATTAATGTCACGGAGAGTTACAAAAAGGGAGAGTTATAGGAATAGGAAGAATGATGCCATTGATAACAAGAGGAAGAATTATGAAAGGAATCTTCAAAAGAAACTTAAGCATGAAGAGAAGCATATTGCATCAAGAATTGATGGAGTTAAGGTGTCATATGAGCAATCCAAATCTATTGTGAATAATAGCAATAGAGAGGAGTATATTGCCTTGGAAGGTAATAAAAGAGTAAAATCTATAGTGTGAGTAGCCCTTGGAAAGAGAAAGATCATTTATAGTCAATAGAAGGTCTTGAAGAAAGTAAAGTAAGAGAAGGAGGAAATGAAAAGAGGAGTTAACATTTGAGTAGCTAGAGATATTTTAGATTGATGAAGATAGCGTCAAAGATCCCAAAATTGAGAGCAAATAAGAGAAGAAGTTCACATGCAAAAAGAGATCAAAAAGATTGTAAGAACCCTCTCCAGGCGGATTCTTGAGAACATAAATTTTCTGCCTTACATATCTTTGTTGACTTGGGTTTTGATTTAAATAATAATAATATTGCCAGGCAAAGCAAGAAATATATATATATTTTGCAAAATAGAGTGATACTTAAATTGTAGCAATGATTTCAAATCTGATTAAACATAATTTGCAAATACATGTATACATTCACATCAGAACATTGCTTTCTTTTCACAACAATGAACATACCCGGTAACTCAAAAATCATTAACTGCAGATCTGAAACTAATATCAGCAATTATGGAAGTGTATGACAGCAATTATGAAACCCTTATACAGCGCGCCCAGCATGATATGACAATGTCTCCGCCCTCAAACTGCTGCAGACTGATAACAGAGGTCTGGCCGCCCCTAGAGAAGCTGAAATCATGCTGAAAGGAAAGGCGTTTCTGCCTTAAACCACACATGCCCAGCAAAGAGATGAATCGTCCTCAGCTGGCACAATGGTACGACCCAGCTAGTACAGCAGTATGGCTTGGTAAAGGGAGGCAGCAGCAAATAAGATGATCACCATTGATGCTATCAATGCAAAGAAATCTGCTCTTCAAACCCTCTCAAATTGTGATGATAATAAACTTCTTTAAAATGCTTTGTATGAAACCCACGTACCAAAGAAAGAATGCCCTTCAGCAGCAATTAATCACTCTTCAATAATAGTCTTCAAGACTTCTGATTTGCAGTGAATATTCTTCAAACCCTATCACAATCTTCTCCAATCTGCACAATGTTGACTTCCGAATGAAGCCAATCTGATAAGCAATCTTTAGCTGGTCTTTCACAACCTCAAAATGCAAGAACAATGAAAAAGCTACACTCTCCAATGCCGAAATATGCAGAAACCCTAGGTTCCCTTCTTCAAGAGCAGAGCTCTCCAAACGCACAAGTATAAAATGATCCAATGATGCCTTCATTTACTTTTGAGGGCCTTTATATACTTCTCCAATTATTTAAATGATATTTAATATTTGCCTTTCACTTTAATAAATGCTTTAATAAATGGGCACAAATAATAATAATATTTAATGTACTTTAAGTGACCTTTTTGAGGGTCATGGCCCCATTAGACATAAAGTGAACTTAAAACTTTATAATTGCACTTAAAAAATAAATATTAATAAAGTAATCACTTTATTAATAATTAAAATAACATAACTCAACAAATAATCATTATTTCTCAATTCCGTCTGAATTAGGGAGTTAACCATTGTATCCATTGTGCATCCAATTGCCTTACTAAAAATAGTAAGGGTCCTTCTCTAACATCCACTGACTTACTATAAATAGTAAGTCCCTCAAAACGGAACCAAAGACCTTTGAAAATCAATGCCTCAGAACAAATGAAGGATCTGGAGAGATAAACACTTACAACTGCCACCTGAAGAGCTTCATAACTCCCAAATTGGACCCTCTAATCCACCACACTAGCCTACGAGGGTCAAATGATAGGCTAATCCTTCGAACTTTGATGCTCACGAAATTGGGGACATTACAAAAATGGTCTTTTTCATCCAATAGCCAAGGATAGAGAAGAGCTGAACATGCATAAGAAAGTAATTGGATGACTAAACAAGTTTATTACTTGTTAGATTCAAGGAGATGATCCAAATTCTCTTGGACAGCTAAAGAGGAAGTCACCCAAGCAATTTAGAAAACAAATGATTGAGAAATGAAAGAGGAGTAATAGAGTAATGGGGAGCATAAGAGAATCTCCAACAAGGGGAGAAGTGTATCCCTATTACATTGGATGTAAATATTAAAGAATATGATTAGATGTTTCCCATGATCCATTTGTGGATAAATGTTTCATGAACATCCCTTTGCCATTGATGTCAAAAGGGGAGAGATATAGAATGGGGGAGAGTTAGAGAATTATGTTGCCATCAATGACAAAGGGGGAGATTGTTGGAAATATTGTCATTGATGTCAAGTGTACAAGTGATCTATATTAAGGAACAACAACAATCTGTTGGTGTTTCTTAGATCAAATTAAACAATGAAAGTACTTAATAAAATTGCAACATATAAGACAATGAACACAATCAAATACCCTGGGAAAACCCTCCTCCTGAGGGAGAAAAACCCAGCAAATAATTCACTTATATATTGTAGGAACAATAGCAGAAATCTACTTTACAATACAGGCCCAACACACAGGCGAATTTGATACAATGAATAATAGCACCTCTCTTAGATGAAAAGATAAACAAGTATGATTCTCCTTGAATTCAATCTGCTGCTGCAAGATAGTGCTCTGCTGCTTAAGTGCGAACTGCTTGAGGAAATGCGAACTTAACTTGATTACTATTGACAAGGAAAGACCTTGTACTTATACAACATTAGGTGCCTCTTCACTTAGGTCAGCCTCCTTAGAGAAACATAATAAAATGTTAAATACAAATAAGGTCGGCCCAAGCAATAAGAGATATATACGAATCAATAGGGTCGGCCCTTTGTTTGATATAAATTAAATAGCTGAATGGCTACACATTTAATTTATGCTTTTTTCTTGGAATTCGTGCAATGGAAGTGCAGCCCTAAGTTGCTATAACATCAACACTCCCTCTTAGCTAGGGATGAACTTCCACCTGCACAAGACACATCATATCAGAATGAAAACAAAATAGAATATCACCTCATCGTGATATCAACCATTATGGCTACCTCCATAGATGGTATGAACCAGAGCTCATCACTTAATGTGATGTTGTCACCTCAATGTGACTTTCACCATGGCTCTCCCAGAGGGTGATACACAAGCACAAATAAATCATCACGGATTCCCTCATGTGATGTTGTCATGGAGTCACACACATGACATCCACCATGGCTCTCCTAGAGGGTGGAAACAAGGGCTTTCACCTCAAATCTCAAAGAGAAATGCATTAAAAAAATCATCACGGATTCCCTCACGTGATGCTGTCATGGAGTCACACACACGACATCCACCATGGCTCTCCCAGAGGGTGGAAACAAGGGCTTTCACCTCAAATCTCTCTCAACAGATAAATGCATTATCAAGGGCTTGCACCTCAAATCTCTCTCAATAGAGAAATGCATTATCAAGGGATTTCACCTCGAACTTCTCTCAAAGAAGAACTCATTAAACAAAGGAACACTGATACTAAGACTCCCTCTCAGTAAGGACTTCATTCTCCACCATATCAAGCTTGTCTCGAAGGTACACAACCATTATCCCAGAAAAATGCTTGATGAGAATGACTGCCATCTGCTCATCAGTGCTGATATGCGTCAACTGAATACCATATCTCTGATATAGTGGTATGCTTAGTTTTGTCATGAAACACATGAAAAATCAGAAAGCTTCTCAAAGCTTTGATTAACACAAAGGATGACAGTTGGCTTCAATACATGTTCAACCAATCCTGCAAGGAACTTTTGAAGCCACGAGCTGCCACAACATCTGTAATGTACTCAGCCTTTGCTGTACTCAGTCCCACAGAAGACTCCTTCCTATTGAACCAAGATATCATCGTAGGCCTCAACTGAAACAGCACAACTATCTTCTTTAGATTCACTAGGCTCCCTCTAAATCTTCAATCTCTTGCATCAACCACTTGACCTCATTGCCTGCTACCACTTTATTCTGAATAGGTTTGCGGAGCTACCAATATCAAATCCAGATGTCTGTCTTGTGCAATTCTGAATTCAGCAGTTGAAGGGGTCCTTCAAGGATTTTACACTTGGCCTTGTAATGCTGCAATCTTCACTTCTTCTTAGTGAGTCATAGGACTCCCTCTTGATCCCGGCTTCAGAGATTGCAAAGAAGACTTCTGGAGATGTACTCCCTTTAGCCACCTAACTCAGTTCCTCTAGTGTTTACTCCCTCTTGATCATTTCTTTGGTTGACATGACTTCTTCACAAAATGCCTCAACCTTTTCATCACTAAGTAATCTCTTATCATCTTCTCCCCGCTAAACCTATCCAGGAAGCATTTTAGATAGAGATTACTATCAATCCATAATTATCCAAAGAAATATCAAGATTAGAATCGTACAAGTTATATCATGAATGGAATTTTTCCAAAGATCTTATGCTAGTGAACACAACACAATTCAAGAGAATCTACTATCTCTCTTAATTACAAGATCCAAAGAATAATTAAATGATATAACTCAGCAACCAAAGAATACTCATCTTTTTAACTATTCTGATAGGTCCAAATGCTGGACATGGTGTGATACGTTGTACTTGAGCTCAGATCAATACGTACCCTTCACATTTTGAACAATGACGACTTGAAAGGTACATTGACTTCAAGAGATATCTCCAGCCATCAATATAATCCAATGATTGCAAGCTATGACTCCAAGCTTGATCATTTCTTCATTCGGTATGACTTCGATATCCAATCTTTCGAGATGCAGATTGCTTGATGCTCAGGTTATCTCAATGTTAGAGCATGAATTAATAACTACAAAACAATTCATGAACATTATTCAACTGCACAATACTTATCTCATAGAATTCAAAATGTCCTGAGTAATAGATAATTGATTCATCAATCATGACATGTCTTTCTTTTAATTTTTCCGAAGAGCTAATCTCAGCAAAACAAAAGACAATCTTCACAAATTAGCATGATACAACTTGCAATGAATAATTCTAAGGAATCTTATCACATTGATCACTATTTATTGGTCACACATACTCCTAAGTAAGTAATGTCAGATTTGCACAACTCAGCAAATTGAATCTAAAAAAAAATAAAAAAATAAAATTATAAACAGAATAAATACTTATCTCTCTTAGCTTGCAGCCATTCTACAACTCGAGCTCAACCATCAACCATTAGTAGCATGATCTAACGACAGTTGGGCTCTTGTCTACGAGGTCGTAAAGACCATTGGTGCCCATCATGAAGGGTTGCTCGAAATCAGATAATTACCATGAATAACCAGTATGTGATTTCCTCATTGTACAAAAGAGCATGAATTAATAACCGTTCTGATAGGTTACACAATCTCTACCAATGACTACTCTAGCACCCAGAATAACATTACAAGCAGCAACACTTAATATTGATTTCCGTATGCTATCTATCTCCAACCGATGATCAAGGACTCTTCCAACGATAAATAAGAAAGCTCGATATCAAATACCACCCCATCACAACATGTTCTTAAAAAAAATTCAACGCATAGGTAGCAATTACGATGCACAAGAAATGTACAGGTAGCAGTATCGATGCACAAGAGATGCCAAAGACAACGCCAATATGAAGAGCCAATAATAATGTTTGGCGGAAATATATATTCAAGATTGCCTCTGCCACATCAACATATGACCACTTGATATGCCTTCAACACAAACGACATATAGACTCCAACTATAAGATAACAATATGTTTAGCCAGACCCGTCGATTCACGCCAGCAATTACCTCCGCACAAGACTAGTTGATTGGTCACACATATGCTCCCATGCCAATGACAGAAGAAGAAAACGCCAATGTGTATACACAACACCAATCAGGAAAGGTTTGGCTCAGTAATTGGGATTGTATCTTCCGTGCCTGTTCCTGTCAAGCTAAACACCTAATATCGGGTCTTTTGCTTCCACTAGATTGAATGATATCATCTCTGAGCCTCCTCAACGAACATAAATGTTCTCCATTGCTTAGACCACTGTATGAAATTCCGATTTGTATATGATTGCCGCACAAGACAATTATGATCAATGGCTTTATAAAGGTGAGTGCCCAGGTTATAGATTTAAATCATCAAATTTTAGCTTCGCTGATTATCACAAACATCTGATCGTCCCGTAAACTCACAAAATCTTCCATGATCTTGTACTCATCCTGTTGCTGTTATCGTGGAAAACTCCATTGAATTTTATGGCATGATCACTCCAAATATTCGTAACTACCTGACCATGAAATAGACAGAAGGCCCGATAAACCCTTTTTGACTTATAATCCTGCTTCCTTAAAATCCATCAGAAAGTTTATATATAAAATAAATACGACCATAAGGATATAGGCTCACAATATCGATGATGAATTCCATTTGCAGTGAGATATCCGGTAACAACGATTGCAGATATGATCCAGTGTCACATGAATGGTGTATACATGCCCATACATGAATCTGTCAAGATAAGAAGACTTCCGACACTGTGATTGCATCTGTAGCTTTGCCTTCATTAGCGACAATAACATTGACCAAGGGTAATGAACACGACCACCAGTCAGTATAACAAATTGATCACTTAAATTCTACCATGAAATCCACAAATCTGATCGGATCTTCACACAAAACCTAGTCTGATACCATGTTGGTGTTTCTTAGATCAGATTAAACAATGAAAACACTTAATAAAACTGCAACATATAAGACAATGAACACAATCAGATACCCTGGGAAAACCCTCCTCCTGAGGGAGAAAAACCCAGCAAATAATTCACTTATATATTGTAGGAACAATAGCAGAAATCTGCTTTACAATATAGGCCCAACACACAGGCGAATTTGATACAATGAATAATAGCACCTCTCCTAGATGCAAAGATAAACAAGTATGATTCTCCTTGAATTCGATCTGCTGCTGCAAGATAGTGCTCTGCTGCTTAAGTGCGAACTGCTTGAGGAAATGCGAACTTAACTTGATTACTATTGACAAGGAAAGACCTTGTACTAATACAACATTAGGTGCCTCTTCACTTAGGTCGGCCTCCTTAGAGAAACATAATAAAATGTTAAATACAAATAAGGTTGGCCCAAGCAATAAGAGATATATACGAATCAATAGGGTTGGCCCTTTGTTTGATTTAAATTAAATAGCCGAATGGCTACACATTTAATTTATGCTTTCTTCTTGGAATTCGTGCAATGGAAGTGCAGCCCTAAGCTGCTATAACATCAACACAATCATCTTAGGCAACGATCATGATTTGAAAACAAGTGATCAATTTTTATTATATTCCAAGAAAACAGTGATTGTATTTTCATAAAGAGTAGCAAATGTTTGGAGCATGAACAATTCATATGAAACAAAGCAATGATGAGTGTATAAATTGCAGCAATTATAATTAAATTAATATCATAAAATACAATAAAAGCAGCAGCAGCGATATTGATTTTATGAGAAGCAATTAATATTTAAAGAAGAAAATAAGTCAGCGATTAAGTAAAGATAATTAAAAAGCAGCAATTTAGTATGATGAAAGGGACAGAAATTAATAAAGAAAAAGCAGCAATTTTAATGAATAAGACAAAAGTAAAAAGGCCAAGAATAAGACAAAATAGAGATAAAACAAAATGAATAAAGACAAAAATGATTAGACAAAAGAGCGATTGGAAGATAAGAGACTGTTAGGGACAAAGATTATTTTTTAAAGATAATTAACAACAATTCTTTACAAAGCATTGATATTGTTTCAACTTTACAAATCAACAAATGATTGTAGTGATTTAATGAAGGAAGGATTGATATTGTTTAAACTTTAAAGGACATCGAATATTCTAAAATTTGATGAAGGCAGCACTTTAATAAAGAGAAATTACTTCAAACAAAAAGTGCAGCGATTAATATTAGTTAGTGAGGTGCAACATTAATAAAAGGCAGCGATTCATTTTTGAAGAGGTGTGACTATAATGAATAAGACATAAGAGAAGTTTGTAAATATGAAGAGGAGAGAGCAATAGCGATGGAATAAAAAAAAGAAATAAAACAATACACCTGAAGAATAATATACAGATTTAACACAGGTTGATATGCTGATTTAAAAGTGTGACTGAAGTGAATGAATGAGAGTATGTGGAGAACAAAGTTGATATCCAGAAAACATATTCAAATACGCATATGAAGGTGTGTGGTGTGTGGAGTATTAAAGATATATCAAATACATATCAGCAGATTTACTTAGGGTAAGTGTGAGTGAACGAGAATGTGTGTGTAATGAATACTTTCTGAGCATAAATAAGAGAGAGCAGAAGTATGAAGAGCAAATTTGATTTATATTGAAGATATTTGTGTGGAGTAAAGTGTGTTCATCATATATACACAACAGTTCATGAAGATATAAAAACATATGAGATGAGCAAGTGAAAACATGAATAATCAGTCCTAGAAGAGCAGATATCTAACAGCAAATATATGAATATAGCATATGAAGATTTGTAAAGGAGGTTTCATGCAAGATTAAAGAAGACTTTGGAGCATATTGAAGCAGATACAAATCAGGATTATAAGCAGATTTGAAGGAGATATTTGAGCAGAATTGACTATCATCTGTTGAAGAAGCAACATTAAAGGTTGAACATTGTTTATGAAGTTATTAACTTCTGCTCAGTTGGTGCTTGGCAAGTGGGAGTTGGTGCCTCCAGTAGGTTGGTGCCTACAAATTGAGGGAGTTGGTGCTTTCTGTAGGTTGGTGCCTACAAAACAAGTTAGAGGTTGGTGCCTACAATTATTGTAATTCACATTTATAAAGTACATTATTTGTACTGTGGTTTTCTCCGGCATGGGTTTCCATGTAAATATTGGTGTTATCATGTTCTTCTCAGCATAATTATTGAGGTTGAGTGAATGGTGTTATAGTGATTGGTAAAGTTTTAAATTGGTAAAAGTTGTGTTATACTGATTCACCCCCGCCCTCCCTCTCAATATAACTGTGAGCTCATCACTTTATTCTCTCCCTCCTATTTTCACTCCTAAATCTCTACGTGAGTACATGAGTTGTGTTAACAACTCACTTACATTTTTATGCTCACACACTATAATATAATACTAATTTATTCTAAATACAATCCGAACCAATTCTTCTCATACCTAGAATAACTATGTGAGTTGTTAGTATAACACTTTTATTTTAACATAACAATTATTATTATTCCAACCTATGTGAACACTAACATAATTTCTTGACAGCTATGTGGTATTCCAAACTTAATTTCTACTTTTTGGCTGCAAATATGTATATATTTATTTATTTTAGGTGTTTTTTTGTATGGAGAAATCCAAAATTGAACCCAACCCCAATTTTTTTTGCCAAATCCACCACACATCGAACTGCTTGCACCCCCTTTGTTAGAACATAATGTTATTAGAGGTCATACCCTTATAACATTTATATATGCTAGATTTTAAAGATCAGATGCAAGGTACATAAATTAATTCAAAAATGAGATGACACAGCCAATACCTTGGGAAAACCCTCCAACTTGAGGGAGAAAAACCCAACCAATATATCTCCTATATATTGATTCAATAAGAGAAGAAATCTGCTTACAACTTAGGCACAATGCAATGCCAAATTGATACAATGAATACACAAGTAAATATATCAACTTCCTTGATATTGATCTGCTGCTCCAAAAATGACGAACTGCTGCTACAGAAATGATTTTCTTGTAGAATATAAAATGTGACTTGACTTGATTATCAAATGGAGAGAGATCATTTGTATATATACACCAATGAGGAATGACACCTCTTCAAGAACCAAGTCGGCCTCAAATGCCAAACACATCTTTTCAAGAAGGGCCGCGATTTTCAAGGTAGGTCGGCTCCTTTAAATAAATAATCATAATTTATTTATTAACACTTTTAATATTTAATTTGTCTTATTATAAAATGAAGCACCTCTTCATTATCATATATATAAATTTAAATAGCCTTAGCTATTATTTAAATTTATTTCTCAAATCGATCTGGAAGTATTCATCACGTGGCTGCATATAATCATCAACACTCCCTCTTAGCAAGGGAGGAATACTTTCATCTGCACAAAACATATCACCTCATTGTGATATCAAATATCACCTCATCGTGATATCAACCATCATGGCTACCTCCATAGATGGTATGTACAAGTGCTCATCACTCAATATGATGTCACCTCATCGTGACATTCACCATGGCTCTCCCAGAGGGTGAAACACAAGTATAAGAAAAAAAATCATCACGGAGTCCCTCACGTGATGTCATGGAGTCACACACATGACATCCACCATGGCTCTCCCAGAGGATGGAAACAAGAGCTTTCACCTCAAATCTCAAAGAGATGCATTATCAAGGGCTTGCATTTCAAATCTCTCTCAAATAGAGAAATGCATTAATATAGGATCACTGATACTGAGACTCCTTCTCAACCAGGGCTTGATTCTCCACCATACCAAGCTTATCTCGAAAGTGTACAAACTTTATCCTGGAGAGAGGCTTGGTGAGAATGTCTGCCGTCTGCTCATCAGTGCTGATATACCTCAACTGTATAGCTTTCTTCAATACCATATCTCTGATATAATGGTATTTGATCTCAACATGTTTAGTTTTGTCATGAAACACAGCATTGACAGAAAGCTTCACACAACTCTGGTTATCACAATGAATGATAGTAGGCTCCATTGATTGCCCAAACAATCTTGCAAGGAGATTACAAAGCCACACTACTTCACGAGTTGCCACATAAGCTGCAATATATTCTGCCTCTGCTATACTCAATGCCACTGAAGATTGCTTCCTGCTGCACTAGGATATCATAGCAGATCCCAAACTGAAGCAACAACCAAAGGTACTTTTCTGATTAGTGACACACCCTGCCCAATCAAAATTAGTAAAACCATGCAGCTTCAAATCCACACCTGAAGAATATCTCAACCCATATCCAACTGTGCCACGCAAGTATCTCAGGATATGTTTTGCTGCAACAAGATGTATCTATCTTAGTTCACACATGAACTGACTAAGTGCACTCACTGCATAGCAGATGTCTGGTCTAGTGTTAACTAGATACATCAATGAACCAATCAGCTGCCTATACATCGTGGGATCCACCAGTTATGAACTAGGTGCAACCTCCTTCAACTTATGTAAGTTGGTCTCCATAGGTGTAGACATAGGTTTGCAATCAATCATACCAAACCTCTTTAGAATGTCAATGGTATACTTCCCTTGACTTAGAATCATCTCATTTGACTTTGCCAAACTTCTAAGCCAAGAAAGTAATGCATGAGACAATGGATTCTTCATTTCAAACTCAGAAGCTAGCTCCTTACATTTGAGAATGAGCCGTTCTTCTCCAGTAATAATCAGATCATCAACATACAAAACCAAAATCAAGGCTTCACCATTAATTACATTGAAGTAGAGGTTAGAATTTGCATCATTCTTTGAGAAATCCAAACTCAATAGGTAACGATCAATCCTTTCGTACCAAGCACGAGGAGCTTACTTAAGACCATACAAGGCCTTCTTCAGCTTGCAAACATGAGTGTTACACCCCGATTGTATAGCTAGTATTGCATAGGACAATTGATTGTAATGTTTGATCCTTGAGATGAATAAAACATTTTGTTCTTGTTATCAAAATGAATGTGTTCTATGTAAATGATTGTCTCATTTGATTGATACTTCTATTGATGTAATTCTTGATGAAAGTTGCATAATGAGTATTCTGACTTTTGAAATGTTTATATATATACTGCTTATGTTGTGAACAAGTAACTGTCGAGATTATCATGTCATGGTTTGCAGGTAGATGAACCATTCCTCCAGGCGAAGGGGAAACATCACCAGGGAGAAGAGCTTGGTCGGGCAAACAACAACGAGAACCAATTGAGCATACACACCCTAGATTGAGTGAACCAAGTCAGATAAGTTGGTCTTGATAAGTCATCCATAGGCTTTAGGAGTTTGGTTTACTTCTTTGTGCTTTGTGAGTGATGTTTATTTGTATACCCGACTTACTGTACTGTGATCAATGTGTGGGAAACATGAATGGATTTATGTGTATAGGCTGAGTGGGTATGTATACACATGTATACATTATGTATACGTATCTATATGTATAAACATGGCGATATAGACGTATGATCGACAAACGGATAAGCCCATATGCATGTGTCGACAAGATATACATACACATACGTGTACATGAAAGTATATAAGGATTATACACATGTATATACATACACACGCTACCTATTATCTGTGGATATAATATTATTATAATATTGCCTTGGAATTTACATATATACATATATATACATATACATAGATATGTATATTGAAAGTATGTTGACTGGCTCGCAATATTGTATTTGACAAATAAATATGTAAATATATATATATATATATTTATATATGTAAATATATATATTTAATATTACATAAATATATATATTATAGTCTTACTAAAACATATATATATATATGGAAATATATTTAAATTATAATATTTAAATATATATATGTATATATGGTAAAGTAAATAAAACTATAATATACATATATAAATATATAATTAAATATATATATAGTTTAAAATATTTTAAATCTATAAAGTGAAAATGAAAAGATTATATTTTACTTGGAGTAAATATTAAAGTTAAACTATGGAAAATTAATGAAATATCTTTTAGCTGATTATTAATCACTAACCATGAATTGGGCTATTCTTAATCTTATAAATTTAAAACACTTGAAACATAGGAAATCGAAATATTTCCTACTGCATGAGATAATAATGACTCAAACTATTGGAAATCAAAATATTTGCTTTTCAAACTATTGAAACGCTTAATGCGTGAAAATGAGAAAATGGCACTGAGAAATATGCACCTAGAAGTAAAAATGATTGAAACGCAGTTATGAGATGAGGCAACTCAACCAGTAAATGAGCAAGGTGTTTGAAAGATAAACCATGACCTTTTCTGCAAGATGGAAACCCGCCATATTTCACAAATCGTGCCATATGTGGGGAGACGCCTGTAGGTGTCGACCCTCCATTTTAACTTATGCAAGTTTGAAATATTCTCTGATCTGCTGGAAATCGATTCACCTCTTTAAGCTATGAGTAAGTGTGGAAATTCGCCACATTTCATTTTGAAATATTCAAAGAGTAGTTCTGTCATTTTACATGCCTGCAAGAGTGGAAATTGTTGGGCTGGGGGCTCTATAAATAGCCGCCTAGTTCATTCATCAGTGATCACTTGCAAAAATCCGAATTCAATTGTTTTTTTTGAGTTTGTTTCACAAATTCTTTATCTGAAATCATATTCATTTATGAGTGCTAAGAACAAAGGAATTACCAGTTTATTATTACCAAATTCTGAGTTTATCTCAATATAGTTGTATATTCATCAATTTAGAGTATAAATCTGAGTGAGAATTCTATCAACATTGAGGGTTTATGCTAAGAGGAAGATTGAAATTGCGTCATTTGAAGGAAAGCTTATAATCAGGCATGAAATATTCTTCATCTTTCAATTCTGTTTCTGATTGATATATATATGCTTCTTTGTGTTTGTTGTATGTGCAAAGGTAGAAGGTCATTTCTTGAACTACATTTTAGAATGTAGAGAAAATGAGCTACTATGAGAAATGTTTACCTAGTTGTGCTTAAGAAGTGAACTTATGAGAAGGTTAAAAAAATGCATATTAGTGTGAAATTGCATATATTGTATGATCTCCATATAGGAGAATATGTTTGAAGTAGATACTAGATACTAGGAATGAAATGAAGACAGTGATCAAGTAAGGTCTTTTCAGCTTAATTTATTAGGATAACTGAGGTAAGCTAAGTACTCGTAGGATAAAGATATCCTAATTAGGAGGATTGGTATAAGACACTTGTAGACTGTTTCATTTCTAAGTAGATAGATTGATGTAGGATAGTCTGGGATGATAGACAATCCAGTGAAGGACTAAAGCCTATGCGTAGTGTAAGATAGCCTTAAGTCAAATCAGCCCTGAGTAATGTATATGATAGATGACCTTCATTCAAAATGAGAATACTTTGGCCAAAGTATTGAAATGTACGACATCCACTTAGACTGTGTGATGCTTGAGACTACACTGTCAATTCATCGTGATCCTTGTAATAGTATGAGATTGTGAAATAGCAAGGTTCTAGTTGTGAATAGGACACAACACTATGCTCAATTGGGTTGTTGCAGCCGGATACTCTACCAATCTCTTCATTCGAAGGGAGGGCCATCTATCGAATGATAGATGTTAGGGGGACCGCATTAATAGTCCGTGGTTGGCGGAAAAGCGCCCGAGTGATGTTTCTCCTCCACAGCAGGCGACGGATACACCAAGATTTGAAAGGAAGGGAACCTAGACTGTCTTATTACTATTTGTGCAAAAGCTGACGAGCTATGTATGTAATTGTTTTACTTTTGTACTCTGATTTATATTTGCAATGAAAATGGAATTCATGTGGAAATATATTGTAACTTGCATGTATTTATCAATAAAGAAAGGAGGAATTTTATTGTTACTTGTTACTTTTATATGTTTGAAGTGAAATGTTGAAAATGTTTTATTACGCAAGGGTTAGGTCGTTACAATGAGACTCCTTCCCATGTACCTCAAATCCATCAAGTTGCTCAATGTAAACCTCTTCTTCTATTACACCATTCAGAAAGGTTGTCTTTACATCCATTTGGTGAATCTTCCATCCTCTGGATGTAGCAATAGCAATAATGGTCTTGATAGAAGTATAACGAGCCACTAGAGCAAAGGTTTCTTCATAGTCAACTCCCTCTTTTTGTGACAACCCTCTAGCCACGAATTTGGCCTTATAATTCTCAATGCTCCCATCAGCCACATGCTTGATCTTGAAGAGCCATTTAGAAGAAACCACAAATTTGCCTTCGGGTCTAGGAACGATGTCCTACACATCATTCTTAAGCATGGATTGATACTCTTCAGTCATAGCATCTTTCCAAACTTGTTGACTAGAAGCTTCCTCAACACTAGAAGGCTCTGACTCAATAATCTGACTCATCAAGGCTACATAACTGGAGAACTAATTAGGTCTCTTACTTTCCCTGAAGGTTCCTCTTGGAGCTGCAAAACGTTTTGCTTCCTGCATTATTTTCCTTGCCCAAAGAGGTATTTTGCTTCTGATCACAATATCTGTAGGCCCATCAATAGGTTCCAAGGGCTCGACTGGATCATCATCTTCTTTGGGTTCTAGAGCCTCCCTTTGATTCTCAAGAACATGGTCAACTTCCATATCCTGAGGAGTCTCTTCTTCATCGATCTCCATATGAGTGCCCTTGGATCTTCTGAATGCAACATCCTCCTCAAATGTGACATCTCTACTGATCTCAATTGTCTTCTGACCCGGAATGTAGATTTTGTAGGCTTTTGATGTTTCACTATAGCCTACCAAAATTCCCTTCTTGCCAGAAGGTTCTAACTTTGTCCTCTTTTCCTTTGGTATATGAACATATACTGGACATCCAAAGATCCTCAAGTGACTTACTTCAGGCTTCGCCCCAGAGAATGCTTCTTCAGGAGTTATATTCTCCAAGATTCTGTGAGGACTTCTATTTTGGACATAGACAATAGTCTTGGATGCTTCAACCCAAAGAGAGATTTGCAGGTCTTGGTCATGAATCATGGCTTTGACCGCTTCCACAATAGATTTGTTCTTTCTCTCTGCAACACTGTTCGGTTGAGGATTATAAGGAACGCTGAGCTCCCTCTTAATCCCTGCTTCAATGCAAAAGTTATGGAAGATAACATAAGTGTACTCTCCTCCGTTATCGGATCTCAAGACCTTGATCTTCTTTCTGGACAAATTCTCCACCCGAGCTTTGAATTCTTTGAATCTCTATAATATCTCCTCAGATTCTTTAGATTTCAAGAAATAAATCCAAGTCTTTCTAGAGTAGTCATCAATAAAAATAATGTAATACAAGAAACCACTCGAAGATGCAACAAACATTGGACCACATAAATCAAAATGAATAAGATCTAAGATACATTTGGATCTACTTTCACTATTATGGAATGGACCTTTTGTATTCTTACCCAAAGCACAGCCTTTGCAAGTTTCTTCATGCTTTTGATTGAATTTAGGAAGGCTGGTCACCATCTTCTCCATAATAGGTAGAGCTCGAAAGTGAAGGTGAGCCAATCTTCGATGCCAAAGATCACACAAACTTGAGGAGTCATGCACTAGAGCCTGAATGGGACGAGTGCATAGCCGGTAGAGACACCCATGTCTAACTCTAATCACCCGAGCAGTCTTGATATTGGAGTTCTTTGCCCATATAAGAACTTTGCCTTCTGAAAATGCAACTTGATAACCCTTGTCTTCCAAGGCTGAGATGGAAACAAGGTTTCTCTTGATGCTTGGAACAAATAGCACATCATCCAACTGTAAGGAATCACCAGAATCCAAGTGTAGAGATGAGGTCCCAACTCCTTTAATAGAATAACTAGCATCATCTCCAATAATGACTTATTCGCTAGAATCTTTCTCCACCAAATTAGATAGATGCTCCCTAAATCCGGTGATGTGGCGAGAGGCACCACTATCGATCAACCAAGTGTTGGTGTCGATAGTTACATTGCTTGTCAAGGCTGAATAGAATAGGTATTCACTTGAATCCTTCTATAGAGAGACTTCATCAACATTTGCAATGGCGGCCTTTTGCCTAGGCCTGGTAGGACATTCCTTTGCAAAGTGACTATACTTGTCACATCGAAAACATTAGACCTTGGAGAGGTCCCTCTTCTTTTTGAATGCGGGGCCACCATCAGCTCCTTTATCTCTGTTTCTCTTGAAATAACCTTTCTTCCTATCTTTCCCTTTCTTCTTTGAGGATTGACTAGCAAGAACATGAATGTCCTCATTAATGGAGCTTTGCCCAATACCTCTTGCAGCCAACCTAGACTCTTCTTGAATACAGTCTGCCCTCAATCGATCAAACTTGGGAAGTTTCGATCTTGCACTGATTCCTTGAATATAAGACTCCCAAGATGAAGGAAGACCATTAAGAGCCAGCATGGTCAAATCCTTGCTATTGACAACATGCCCGATAGACGAGAGCTGATCTCTCAATTCGGTTATTCTCATGAAGTAGGCAATAACAGATTCTCCTTTTGCCATCTTCAATTGATGGAGTTGTTGCTTAAGTGCAAGAGCTCGACTGGTGTTATTGATCTCGTACATCTCCTCCAAGTTTTTGAACATCTCTCTTGCAGTCTTTAACTTTGAGACAATAGGAACAATATGATCCTTAACAGAATCAACTAACATCTTCTTTGCCCTAATATCTTTCTTCTTCCATAGGGCCTTCTCTTCCTCATCCGTAGGCTCGGGGGCGGAGATCTCCACAAAATCTGCCAATTCTCTTTCCTCTAAGGTGAGCATGATCCTGAATCTCCACAAAGTGAAGTTTGACGCTCCCTCAAGCCTATCCTCAATCTTAAAACCATTCACCATCTTGACAAAGAGATAGAGGCGAACAAAGATGAGAAATAAAGTAAGGGTATTGCTGTACAAAGCACAAATCTCATCAAGATCTTCTTCAAACCCGCTTTGATACCATGTTAGATTTTAAAAATCAGATGCAAGGTACAAAAATTAATTCAAAAATGAGACGACGACACAGCCAATACCTTGGGAAAACCCTCCAACTTGAGGGAGAAAAACCCAACCAATATATCTCCTATATATTGATTCAATAAGAGCAGAAATATGCTTACAGCTTAGGCACAATGCAATGCCAAATTGATACAATGAATACACAAGTAAATATATCAACTTCCTTGATATCGATCTGCTGCTCCAAAATTGACGAACTGCTGCTACAGAAATGATCTTCTTCTAGAATATAAAATGTGACTTGACTTGATTATCAAATGGAGAGAGATCATGTGTATATATACACTAATGAGGAATCACACCTCTTCAAGAACCAAGTCGGCCTCAAATGCCAAACATGTCTTTTCAAGAGGGGGCACAATTTTCAAGGTAAGTCGGTTCCTTTAAATAAATAATCATAATTTATTTATTAACACTTTTAATATTTAATTTGTCTTATTATAAAATGAAGCACCTCTTCATTATCATATATATAAATTTAAATAGCCTTAGCTATTATTTAAATTTATTTCTCAAATCGATCTGGAAGTATTCATCACGTGGCTGCATATAATCATCAACAATATATAGTTCTACTATAAGGTTATACCTTAAATATCAAATGCTTTATTAAGCATATCCCATTTAAAATAATTATAGTCTAACTATAAGATTCTTAACTATTTATAAATGGTGCTTGTTTGATAGGTGTGACTAATACCCCTTTAGGTATTTTTCCACCCTTTCTCCTATATTTAAGGAGGTTCTCTCATTTGAGATTGAGGGAATTGAGAGATTTTTAATGAATTATATCACTATGCAAATGAGATGTTATTGGCCATGTGGAAGTTTGTAGAGGAGTGTCTCCAGGTCCAATCTATTTTTTAATAGACTATTTTGTAACTGTTTTAATTAAGTTATGCTTTATGGGGTTTTTTAACCTAAAGGATTTTCCCCATGTATATCTTGTGTAATGTGTAAAATTTATGCTTGTATGATTCTCATTTTTTTTATTTAATATTTTTTTTATAATGATTACATTGATTAGTATCCTAAAATCCTAATTTCTAACATGGTATTAGAGCCTGATAGGCTATACTAATCATTTTTGTAGGTTATACCATTAAGTAGCTTCAAAATACTCCTAAAATCAAGTTGCCAAATTCAAGTTAGTAATATTTCATGAAATTAGTTTAAAAAGGATGTGTTTATTTTCTCTATTTTAGGGAGCATGTACAACCATTTACATCTTAAAATGACAAATTTGATATATTGAAATAAATGAAACTATAGTTTTTTTTCTAGGGTGATTTGAGATTTTTCTTCATTGTAGTCATTTTTAATCGCTATAATCTTTGTTATCTTATCACTAAGAAATCCATCTATGACCTTGAGAATAAAGATAAAGATGAAAAGGAAAATCCCAATAAACAATACATCAATGAAATAGATATTCAAATTCATATTTATTTTTATATATAATCTTTTATAAAAATCAAAGGGCTTATGAGGATCCTTTATTGTTGCCATTCTTTTTAATCCATGCTCCTTATTTAAAGACATGACCTTGTCTTATAAAAAAGTCGCGATCCTTAACAAAGTGGGTCATAATTTTATTTTTCAAAAAAAGGCCAACATCCATACACATGCATAGGTTGTTAAATAAACAATGATTCAAGCCTTTAAAATATGAAGAGCTACTAAAAAAATGAATGCTAATTGTATTTTATTGAAATAGACCTATTTATGCTTGGATTAGGTGTCTCCTACATCTCATCTTTTCTTTCATTACCTAGTGGGAATTGATTCGCTCCTCCATCAATCATGGTGGTGTTGAGCTGGGTAGGAAGGATGGTTGACTCTACCACCCATTCTTCATTTGAGGGCCCCTTGAAAATATAGGGGATGATATGAACAGGGGATTATTTCACATTGACAAGCCACCCCAGGTTCGAATCCCATAGAGACAAGTTAATATTCTATTCTGAAAGCATTTCCACTTCAAACTTTCTAGACAAGATTTTTGTTGATTGAATTTCTTATTTTGTTTAGTATTATATCATGTTTATGTCATCGTTTCCTATTGTATATTCTATTCTATTCTATTGAACAATTACATACTCTTCCCAGAGCTCCGGATCTATTATGAAGCAAATCACTTCCTTAATTGCCTCATAATCCAGATTCAGCATGAATGGAGTATTAATGAGCACACCAGGTATCTGAACCAATAGGATTCATGGCACCATCCTTCTTATAAATCTCATTAACATCATTACTTCACAATTTCTATCTTCTCAAGTCCTTCAGCTGGGCATATAGATTCACCGCTCCAATATTATCAAGGTCCTCAGTAACTGCTCTTTTAAGTTATTTTCTGATCCTTCAAGACAAACAGTAATAATCCTTCGATCTAGACAAACTAAAGGTCACAAAATGATTGAGTTTTAGTAATTATATATAGTTTTCCGTATGGGGGTGTATTGAAGCTCTGTATATACGCATGCTGATGTAGTGCATATTACAGAAGTATGATTTGATATGTTATTTTGAAGATCCAACTAGTGGGTTGTACATCAACCTGGGATATGTAAACAAGTTTAGTCTCGAATGGAGCTTTTAGCTACATGGTGCTATTTTGCTAGCATAATGGTATTGAGGTTAGATGTAAAAATTTTAACAACATAATCTAGCCTTTACATTGTACAGAAGACCTTGTATAATTTCTGAAAACCTGGATTGCACAAACATTTAGTATAAAATTTTGGCTTGTAGAAAAGCCAACATTCACAACTAAACATATGTTGTACAGAGGAAGCAAAATACGGATATGGAATCAGTAAATTACAAATTGGGTGATGTAATTGGCATCAGCAGAGTCACCAATGTTTACTCTGCAACAAACATGCATAGCAGTGACATGTTTGCCATAAAAGTGGTTGACAAAGAAAAATATGTGTGAACAAGAGATGAACAAAATTGACAGAGGAATTATGGCCATCTTATGGCTAAAGCACCCAAACATAGTCTATCTGTGCGATGTTATTGTAACTGACGAAAAAATATACTTATAATGAAATATGCCAACAGAAGAGACCTATAGAAAGTAGTGAAAAATAAACCAGAACTAGATGGTGGATTACATATATCTTCTTAGTGGCTATAAGGGTTCTACTCCATCGTCAAGTAAAGATTTTGATAGAAGTGATCTTGGACACCTTACTGATAAAATGGTCCTTGTACCATGTTCATTTGGAGAAATTCTCTTTTCCAATAATAGATGGGAGAATTGTCCAGAGAATGTGAATTAAGTTTTCAGGACTCAATACCAATAAAAAACTATATGCCAATTTGGAAAAAAATTGTGACATGCAAAAGAACTATCATAAGGGGGGTCTGTGTGCACTTGATTTTGAAGAAAAAACATGTAATTCAATATCAATTGGTATTGAGGATGCATAATTATTGTTTGGGTTGATTGAAAAGCTTGGAAATTATAATTCTATTTCACATCTTTTACAAATTCAATGGTGTTGTACCTTTGGATCTTTGGAGTCTAGATGTGTTGCTTACCTAATTTAGATGTAAAGAGTTTAATAATGTCATTTACAAAGTATTATAGTGTTGTAGAGTGTAGTATGAGTTGGGTGGGTGGAATAGGTGGTCATCAAGATGTGTTTGATGTTTTGTATCTCTTTCTTATAGAAATTTATAACTTTGCTTGTTGTTTACATGGGAAAGAACATCATGATTCATCTCAAAATACTTATGAGAGGTAATTGGTTTGCATTTTTATTGAATATTCTAAAGTTGTGGTTCTATAGCTTTCAAATTCCATCATTTCAAATCTCTATATAAAAATTATTTAAGATTAGAATCAATTAACCATCAACCTTAGCTTAAAGGACCTACATGGTCTCTAGAGTGTCTCCTATTGTCAATATTATCATCCATTTTTTGTTGTCAAATAAGGAGATTTTTGTTGTTGAAATCATATGATTTTTTTAATGACATTCACTACAGTTGTAGTTAGGTGAGTTTCTTCTATTTTGACCCACATCCATATTTTGGATCATTGAATTTGTTAGTAGGTATTTAATGATGGGTATTATATAGCATTGAGAATATTCTTGCTTGTAGTATATTTAATGAAAAACAATATTTCTATTATTCATATGCTTTTTTATCAAGCTATCACAATGATAAACATGAAATTCATCTATTAATCCATAAATGAAGGATGAAATATGTATCTAAGGGATGTAAAGGCTAGTAAATATGCATAAATACATTCAAACTTGATAAGGTGCTCACTAAGATTTACACAAAATTCATACGAAAAAACCTAGCCACTTGTCAAATCACCATAAGACCTCTAGTGTCTTTTTTGGAGATCAAAGAGAAAATACATTATATAACTGCTACCTCATTTGGTATGTGAATATTCATTGGCATATAATCAATCATGCGTGATGAAATTACTAAGAGATTTTTTCTATGACTCTTAGAGTTTATATTTACTAGGATGATTGTTTAGTACTTAAAAACATGGAAATTTCTACCTATGTAAGTTTTTTGACAATAATTTAGATCACAACTCAAAGCAATGTGCTAATTCAACCACCATGTTTCTAAGGAGATTTGTAGCTCTATTTTCCATTCGATCAATTTTTTAACCATACTATCATGAAAAATAAATATCATGTATTGATCATTATAATGGGTGGCTATTGCCCTAATACACTGTTTGGGGAGTAAGCTTGGAAACTATAGCTCACCCATTACTTATTTTTTATGGATCATTGCTATATAACTATGTTACCGGTTTGCCGAGGGGGGGTCTCGATCCAGTTCGACCCGGGTTTGGGATTCGGGTTTGGTCCCTTATGGGTTTGGACGAGGTTTGGCCCATAGACTATGGGTTCGACCTTGCCAAACCTGGGCAGACCCGAGATGACTTTGGGTGTTTTGAACTTTTTTAAATTTTTTTTGACTTTTTTAAAACTTAAAAAGGCCCAATTCGCCCTTCTAACCCTAAAATGATGTTTGCCATGAAGGTTTGTGTGGATCTGAAGATCTTAATTTGGGTCTTATTTTGAATGCAAAATGATGTATGACATGAAGGTTTGTGTGGTTTTGGAGGACCTTGTGAGGGCCATTGCCCACAAAACCCCACGAGGGGTGTTGCCCCTCGACCCCACTGGGGGCGTTCCGTTAGGGGTATTACCCCCAAACTCCTATTGAACTCATTTGATTTGCCATGTACTCTCCAAGTTTGCCTACAAGTCTTCATCTATAATATTGTAATCCAATTGGACAATCTTCCCTGATGCTTTACCTGCAAGGAGAAATGCAACAATGTAGTTAATTTTAATACATAATATATATCATGACATTTGAGTTTGACTAATTGATATTCTAACGTTTTTTATTTTTATGGTGGTTTTGTTTATTATACAATGTATGATTCTATGTGTGGTATTTTGAAGTTAATTATTGTTGTAAATATGTATATATTTATGTTTTTTATATGTTTTTGTATGGACAAACCCAAAACAAACCCAACACCAATTTTTTTTTGACTAAACCCACGAACCGAACCCTCGAACCCGAACCGATAACTTAGCTATATAGCAATATTTTTTTTCTCCTTAAAAGAAACATGACAAATTATTCATATTTATGTTCATGAAAATCTCATATGATCTCTTCACTAATGATCATAAGATTATCTATAATCAAATTGATCGTATTCTAGATTTATGAGGAATATTATATACTTATTAGCAAATAAATGCATATTAAAAATATTATGTTTTGTTTTTGCACCAAGATTTAAATTTAATTGATTATTGTTTTACTATCTATGCTAGTGACTTTATTTTCTACCTTAGACTGTGTCTTCGAAGTAAGTGGTGTAGGTGCTATTCCATGGATGGAGTAAGACTTAAAAAATACTATCTTCTATGTATTTTTTTATCAAAAGGCTAAATACAGAAGTAGCTCCAGAAGAATCAATGTCGCGTTTAAGATTTATGGTAGAATTTCGTCTAGGTACTAGTAAAAGTTGTTAGAATTGTGAAACAAGCACAATACCACGAGCCACAGGATCAAACCACAAACAAGTGCACCTTCCACACAAGGGATTTGCAAACAATATGTGCAATATTCATCAACAAGAAAAAACTACAAGAGAGACTTTCAAGAAGATATGAAAGCTCCAGATAATATCCGAGAGATATTTACAATGAGGGTTGAGTGCTTATAAGAGCAAAGCCCTAAATGAGAAAGGGATTAGATCAGGACAAGTGTCAACATCACATGCGATGAAACATAATGATCTAATATTAACTCAATTAATAAAGCATAAAAACACTCCTAAGTTTAGCTTAAGTGCATGAGAATAAATTAGACTAATAATCAATTAAAGATTAATTAATTATTAGCTAATGCATGATAACTCTAACACCCCCCCTTAAGATGAACTTAGGGAGTAGCTAAAAACCCTAAAAAGAAATGCATGATGGGTCCCAGCAAACAAGGCCAACAAGGTACCCATGTACAAACAGAAGATCTTTGCAATGCAGAGAAATAGAGAAAACCTCATGGGAAAAACTCCACTCAAAAAGAGATGAAAGCCAAGTGAAGGGCTGAAGAAGCCTCCAAACAAGACAATGTTGTTCCAAAAGATAGGAACAAAGGAACATCCAGAAGCATGAAGAAGCTGCAAACACTGTCGACGAATGACTGCTGAAATGTTGAAAGAAGAACCTCTTCTGAAATAGATGATGATCAGGATCAAGAAGACAAGAATCTATATGAGTGCCCCCAACGACACTACTCAAATCTGATGGCAAACCAAGGCATACATCAAGAACTCAAAGATACAAATGACACAAGTACCAATAGTCTGAAGAATTGATCAAGTGAAAAATGGAAGGTTGCCTCCAGAAATAGGAATGCAAGAGTGTCCATATGGTAAGTGCTATATCTCATTGAAATGCATGGGTAATTAGCCGCTGCATCCACCAAGTACATAGGAACAAATACTGTATACATAGCTCACTCCAATGCAAAACCAAGGAAGCATTGATACCAACAATAGAAACCCACCCATAATGTTGACAAGGGAGAGGTATGACAGGTACACTAAAACTAAATGCCTGAATGTAGTGCATGATAAAGAACAAGAACATCTGAATGTGCAGACATGAAAGTACAAACATATATAAAGGGTGCGCAAACCAAGACAAACATGCATGAGAAAGGCAAAACAAAGGCAAACATCAACCCCCATGGCACTTTATATCATAGTGCGAGTACAATAAGGCACAAAGTGATGTGCAAGATCCCATAAACACATACAAAGCTAAGGCACTTTATTTTAGTGCGTTTACAGATGATAAATACATGCAATGTGAGCCCATAAGGTCCAAAAAGGACCACAATTGAGAAGAAAGATTTTTGGAAAAAACCAAAAATCAAATCTGGAAACCACCTGCACCATTGTGAAGAGCTCGGAACCAACTTTACAACGATATCTCATTTTCCTATTTTTGACATCGTGTGCAAAAGTTATGCTGAAAACACTGAAAGCAACTCCAAAAAAGATCTGACTTTGACTGGAAATAACAGGGAATTGAGAAAAAATATCCAAAAAATACCTGCACCACTGGAAAGTACTCTGAGTCCTCTTTTCGACGACATCTCGTTTGCTCGATTTCGACACTGTGGGCAAAAGTTATGGCCTCCAGAAGAAAACTGCTCTCAAAGGGCAAAAAACATAATCTGTTGCATTAAATTTGACGGCCATATGGCCGTCGCAGAAAAAATACGACATTAAAATTGACGGCCAAATGGCCGTTGTTGCATTTACACAATTTGGCTTATTTTTTTAAAAAATTAATAAAAAAATTTATGAAGAGCACCAAACGGTTGACCTACTGCCGGATGGCTGACCTGTCGCTGGCCGGTCATCATACACCGCCACTGACGCAGGCTGTCGGTAGTATGGGGCTTGCAGGCCTGCGTACGCAGGTACTTGCAGGTACCTCGTACTTAGGGCCCGCCGTAAGCCTTTTAAAAGGCTTTTTGAAAAAAAACTTTTTTGTTTTTGTTTTTTGATTTTTAAAAACAAACAAAAAAACTATTACAATATTTTTTTTAATTTTTTGACAAAATTAAAGCCAAAATATTTTTTTTTACCAAGGCTTGTAAATTTTTTTCTCAATCCGCATGCAGACAAACATACGGGGCTGTACAAGGATTTTTTTTTTTGCCTCTGGATAGGGGCGGGTGAGCTCGACCTAAAATAGGGCGGTGAGCGAAGCTCCGGCGGCACTCCCTGTACAAGGATGGGACCCCCTGCATGTGGGAAGCTCCGGTTCAATCAGCCGGAAGGTAATTAGTTAGGTCCCCTAGAGGTCAACTGCTCGGATTTCGACGATTTCACAATCAATCTTAGGGTTTTTGGCCGCTGCAGATGCAATGGTGAGGTCCATTTGGGCTCAAAATGCCCCAAAAATTCAGGCACCCCTTGGATCTGGCTAAAAAACCCTTTCTTCAAACCCTCACAGATCTGACAAATGAAAACCAATTTTGACAATACAAAGGTCAATCTTGACTGTTCCGGCAGCTCTGGATTCAATGGAGAGGTCTAATTTGACCTTGGATGCATTGGAAAACCGTTTGAAGGTAGGATCTCACAAAGAAAGGAACAAGAAGCTTACAGATCTGGAGCTTTGATACCATGTTAGAATTGTGAAACAAGCACAAAACCAAAAGCCACAGGATCAAACAACAAACAAGTACACCTTCCATGCAAGAGATCTGCAAACAATATGTGCAATATTCATCAACAAGAAAAAACTACAGAAGAGACTTTCAAGAAGATATGAAAGCTCCAGATAACATCCGAGAGATATTTACAATGAGGGTTGAGTGCTTATAAGAGCAAAGCCCTAAATGAGAAAGGGATTAGATCAGAACAAGTGTCAACATCACATGAGATGAGACATAATGATCTAATATTAACTCAATTAATAAAGCATAAAAGCACTTCTAAGTTTAGTTTAAGTGCACGAGAATAAATTAGACTAATAAATTAATAATCAATTAAAGATTAATTAATTATTAGCTAATGCATGATAACTCTAACAAAAGTACCACTTTAATATATGATAAGAGTTACTCTTACCAGAGGCTCTTATCAAACAATAAGAGAGAAAAGAACATTGAAGATCATGGGCACTTTACTCAAGCAAAATTATTCCATCATAAAAGTTCTCTCCAATTCCATTTATCTAAATATCTAGTGGCATACTATAATCAAGAAGAAATAGATTGGAATCTCAACTATCACATATCAAAACCTTTGTGCAGTGATTGGCTTTAAGGTGATGCCATTTGGGGGGAGTGTGCATGTCTATGATACCTCCTAGTGGCCAAATCTTTGATTTAAGCCCTAATAGGCATAACATAAAACCTTTAGGCACTATATGCTCCAGATTCAATTCAATGCTTGGCCATAAGGAGTTGCCATTGAGGGGGTGTGTGCATAACAATGGCACCTCTAGATATAATAACTTAGGCATAAAATAAGACCTTTAGGCGTTTTAATACCTCGAGATGGCTAAATCTTTGGATGTAAGACCTCTAGGCATTATATGTATAAGTCCTATGGGAATCTTTTAAAGTTGTTCTCTCTGTAAATCTTTCACTTATAAAACCATTGTATTTAGTCCTAGGGGCACTATGCAATGAACTTGGGGTGAGACTGATTTGAGGAGACTCGGGCTCCAATTAAAATCTTCATAAGACTATATATATATAACATCATTTTTAAAACATTGAGTTTATAAATTATGACAAGATGACTTTCATGTAGTTTGGAATACATGCTCTTCATTTTGGCATATATTTGTGTCCCTATTGTTCCTCTATTTATCACTGCCAAAGAAGACCTAAAGACCTATGTTATTAGGCTACTTCATTTTTCATTTTATGGAAATTGACATGTGATGCCCCCTATTAACATTAAGGGGGGGTGTTAGAACATAATGTTATTAGGGGTCAATACCCTTATAACATTTATATATTGTTCTCATATAAGGTTATAAAACCTTATATATTATATGTTTTATTAAGCATATCACATCAATAATTTATGAATGGTGGTTGTTGAATAGGTGTGATTAATACCTCTTTAGGTATTTTTCCACACTTTCTCTTATATTTAGAGAGGTTCTCTCTCATTTGAGAGTGAGGGAATCGAGAGATTTATTGTGAATTATATCTCTATGCACATGACGTATTACTGGCCATGTGGAAGTATGTAGAGGAGTGTCCCTAGGTTAAGTCTATTTTTTAATAGACCATTTTGTAAGTATTTTAATAAAATTATGCTTTATGGGGTTTTTACCTGAAAGGATTTTCTGCTTGTATGATTCTCATTTTATTTATTTTATATTTTGTTTATAATGATTAGTATCTTGCGATCCTAATTTCTAGCACTCCTCCACCCCTGTAGAACGTGAACCCATTCCTGAACCTTCAACAATGAAAATAACAGTATTTGGGCAGAAGGCCAATAACTTTTGTATAATGCTTTTTTACAGAAAAACACCAGAGAGCCATCGAAAAGAACTGGCTCCAATAGCAGTGCATACAAATTTTAGTACCTAAAAAAATGTAATGAATGATGATGCATTATCAGATTATCTAAATGTAGAAGCACAAAAGCATAACAAGGAATACACTCCACAGAAACTAGAGAAAAGATCTATTACAACTCAAGCTGTTCTACAGAGAAGCTAAAAGGAAACAAAACTAGTAGCCAGCCAAGCTAAATCCTGAGGTATAACTAATTGCAGATAAGGTCTCATGATGACTGCAAGATGGCATTGTATATACTCTCCAACTGCCATTAACGTTGCTTCAGATGCTCCCAGGATATTGTGATGATCATATAGTTTCTTGTACATTAGCTCCAGCCTATTACATTAAAAGAATAATATTATATACCAAAATACAGTTTTAAAACTGTGTTCTTTCTCAGTTTAATTGAAGTCACCGAACTGTTGGTTCTGACAGGAAATGTATAAATACATTTTGAAATTCAAACTTGTAGAATGCACGGATCCTAGCACATGGCATTGATTATTTGATAATGATTTATTTCAGCTATTAGAGTCATCTATTTCTCCAATGACTGTTCATTTCTTTGGAAGTACAAGCATCTAACGTTTAAGAAAGGGTTTCCAGTTCTAAGAATTTATTTTCTATTTAATTTTATTTAGAGGACAATGCAAATCGATTTTTTTATCATTATGTAATTGGAATTGTTCTTTGGTCAAATCTAATGAAGTCTTTTTGCATGTTCATGTCTAATCCTATCTAAATCCTTCGCAAAGTTCAATGCCGTTATCCATTTATGAATGTAACTGTGCTGAACATGCTCTTGATGCAGTATTTTGGACCAACCTTCATACATGCTGGCAACAAACAAGTGGCAGCTCCTACCTACATTGACCCATATAAACTTTTGGAGGATGAAGAGAGATTAGCTCAGTCTGTTTTACCACGTGCTCCATTCACTTCATCTCAATAGTTGATGATACTCTTCCTCAATGGTATAATTTCTTGTTACATTCTCTAATCCTTTTGACTTATGCTGTACATTTCACTTCAATAGTTTTATGTCTTTTTTTCTCATAATGCTCCTCCTCATGAGGGTGTAGTGGCTGAAAGTTTCTATTGATGTCAATTTTAGGCTTTAGCTGAGCAGTAGAAGTGACTTTATCAGCCTATATATGTCTCATCATGAGAATATCTAGATTCTAATGTATATGAAGAACACTTTACTATTCCAGTGTCATTAGAGGTGCCGAAGGACAAAATTCCTATTTCCATGTTTTATTATTTCATTCTTGCTGATGGTAATTTACCTTTCAAACCCTTTGGTTACATGCCATTGTATAAGTCATATTTATAATCTGGCAAAGATGAAAGGTGATTAAAAATGCCATCGGAAATCAAGCACAATCATGGGTTTACATTATTGATTGTAATGTGAAGTATCTTGAAATAGTTTGTTAGATACCTTTAAGTTGCTGTATTAGATGGTATTTGTCATGCTGTTGAAATCCAGGAATTTTGGATTTTGACAATTGAAATGGGAAAAATTACATTGTTTCCTACTGAAGTCCTGATCATAAGAGGTGAACATAAAGTGTAAACATATGATCGAGCATTTGTACATTAAACAAATAGTAATACAATTAATTTCCAAGCCTGTAAAATTCATCTAAGACTTTTGTGCATAAGGGCTGTATGAGGCCAGACTATGAGACATCTTATACTCTTTTTACTTGCGATTCTGACTTTTACAGTCTAGTTATAATTTATTTCATTTTGAATTGCCATGTTTAAATGCCATTTTTTGCTAGTGAAATATAATTGTATTTAAATATTTAATCAAAACTTGACATGGCTAACCACTATAAGCCAAAATATTTGCTTGTAGGTTTAGATTTTCCTTTCAAGGTTATCATCCCTTGCGTTGGAGCTTATATTTTAGAAATATGTCAATTTCAGGAACTGTTCTTTTGCTACTTAGAGGGGATATCTCATGCTAATGGTGAAATTAGCATACTCATGCCAATTCCCATTTAGTTTTGGGCCCATTTTGATGCAATGATTTAATACAATTACATATTGACAATTGACAAATTCTTGTGCAAATTTGAATCACAACCTGATACCTTTCCCTATCAGCTGCATCCTTAATTGTATCTATTTCTATGTATTCAACCTTATCTCGTCCCTGTTTGCACTCATTCCAACACATTCATCATTTACATAATAAATATTAGCCTACATTTGAACCCATAACCACATATTTGATCCCTACCTTGAACCCAACACTTTTTCTATCTAGGTTAATCATGAGAGCCTCAGGATCGCTCCTAACTGGTGTGGGATTGATCCCAAATTATTATATTTATAATTCAAACCTAACTTTTCTACCCTTTTCTGCTCACTATTTTGAGCCAACTTGGAACATGTTCTGTGACTTATTGCTATATTTTGGTACTTAATGACATTCAACATGTAATTAAATTCATAAGGTTGAATAAGAGAACATCTAGAGCAAAAAGGAGTTCTAGGAACATCTTGATTTCGAGGTAAAATGAACCATTGTTTGCATTATAGTTAGATAGGTCATCTCCAAGTCTATGCATACTATCTTCCATCATTTGCTCAAAGCCATAAAGTTGGATCTAAAAAGGGAGTTGACCTAGGTGAACAAGACCATTTTGAACATAACTAGTTATGAACCTTGGTGATACAATGCATATCAAAGTTCCCATGACTTATGAACTGCAATTACATATTTGAATTGCTTGGTGGATCATATTGATTATATACATCATATTCAATTCTCTCAAGCACTCGTTAAAATTTTCAAAACTAGTCAAAAGATTTTTTTGGCCATCAAATAGTCAAGTAATTCACAGTTAGAAATATGTGGCTCCTAGTTTTAGAGTGTTTTTGCATGAAAAAAAGGATTGCTAAGTAACAACTTGATTACAAAAGTAGTCGCCAAATCTAAACAATTATGCTTAGCTTGGGAATACCAAATAGCTTGGGAATACTAAATTTAGTATTAGTGGGTTTTTATTCCAAGGAAATTGTTTTTTGGATTTTGAGAAAAATAGTTAAGAAAATTCTCGTCAACAATTATTTTTCAAGAAAAATAATTTTACAAATACACACAACTCTTAAAAAATATGAACATTGTCTTATGTTGTAATTTTTTTTACAGAATGAGAAAATAATACTCGTAGCTCGAGTTTTCTAATACTCGTAGCTCGAGTTTTCTAATAGAGGATGATAAGAAGATGATATGATGAAGAGGAAGAGTGGGGTAACTTTATGTTTGAGGAGGATGACAATAAGGTATTAGATCTTTGACTTGAGGCTTTTTCTAGGCACAAGGAAATTAGGCCTTCTAGGAATAGTTTGTAGAATAGGCCAAGAGGTAGAGGTAGTTGTTTTAAATAGAGGATGACCAAGAAGATGATATGATGAAGAGGAAGAGTGGGGTAACTTTATGCTAGAATACTTGTAGCTCGAGTTTTCTAATAGAGGATCACCAAGAAGATGATATGATGAAGAGGAAGAGTGGGGTAACTTTATGTTTGAGGAGGATGACAATAAGGTATTAGATCTTTGACTTGAGGCTTTTTCTAGGCACAAGGAAATTAGGCCTTCTAGGAATAGTTTGTAGAATAGGCCAAGAGGTAGAGGTAGTTGTTTTAAATAGAGGATGACCAAGAAGATGATATGATGAAGAGGAAGAGTGGGGTAACTTTATGCTAGAATACTTGTAGCTCGAGTTTTCTAATAGAGGATCACCAAGAAGATGATATGATGAAGAGGAAGAGTGGGGTAACTTTATGTTTGAGGAGGATGACAATAAGGTATTAGATCTTTGACTTGAGGCTTTTTCTAGGCACAAGGAAATTAGGCCTTCTAGGAATAGTTTGTAGAATAGGCCAAGAGGTAGAGGTAGTTGTTTTAAAAGTTTACGAGGTTCTTAGGGATGCATTAACATGGAGGAGTTTGTAGAGGATGGCCTCTAGCTTGCTAATTGGTCTCTCTTTGGCTATCCAACGCCATTTTGATTATTTTGTAAGGCCCTTATTTGTTGTGAAAAAAATAGTTTGCTAGGGTAGGCTTTGGGAAAGGATTGATGTAAGAAATGGTATAGAATTCTTTGATACCATGTAAGAGCTGAAGATTAGCCTGACACCCAAGAACACTTGCAAAAACAATGAAAACCTTCCATTAGAGGATATGCAAGAATATGAGCTTGCTTGATATTAAGACCTATCAAATGATGAAGTATGAAGTATGAGTATGATACAAATGAGTACAAGCACCTTCCTTATATAGGCAAGGTTGTGATGTAGGATGTAACATGATGTTGATGCGTGTCTTAATCTTAAGACATGTGACAACTAACTAACTACCTAGTAGAATGTGAAGTCTAGATAAGACTTCTAGAAGGAATCTTATATCCTAAATATGTGAATAAGGGTCAAGGCCCCACTATAACCTATCACCTAGTGAATGCAACCTAGGAATTAATTAAATGCCTAAGTAAACTTATGTAAGTGTAATTAGATAATTAATTACACCAACACCCCCCATAAGTGCAACTTAGGGAGGAAATGATAATGCAAATGATGATGCAGTGATGCAATGATGGGTCTTGACTACATGGCCATTTTAGGTATCCAGGTACAAATGCAATCTCTCACAAACGAAGAAAGGGAGGAAACCTAGTGGGAAGAAAACTCCTCTTCAAAAAAGAGATAAAAACAAATAAGTGAGGAAGGATGGAGGACTCCATGATACCCCCCAAGTACACCATCCGTCACATAATAAGACAGTGAGGAAGACAATGAGATACTTGTAATGAATCACTAAACATGCTCAATGAATCATCACCATGAGATGAATGGCCCTGTCGAACATGAATGATGAAAGCCTCAATCAATGACTTTGCACTAGGAATCATTGAAGGGGAAGGTATATCAACTGTCTTTGATGGAGAAGGAGCATCTGGAGAACCCTCATCATCCTCATCTGAAGATTCAAAGTAGTTCAAATATTCAAACTCTCGCATAGTGTCTACATCATAGGGTATCTTGTCTGACAAATGAAGAGGCACAAGACAATTTGAAACAAGATCATATGGAAATGGTTGAGTATCAAGATCTTCATGTATCTCCCAAATTTTAGTCCAAAGAGTATGAGGGCAATCGCAATGATCAATACCTTTCAAAGAGGTAACATCAATATGCATTGCAATGAATCCTAAGACATGATCCTTTTTGAATTTTTAATATTTTTTTTTACTATCAGTACCAGGAGGGGGAACAAGATTATACAAATGTGGCAATAAATGAAGCCATCATAGATGTTTGATGATACAATTTCTCCATTGTTTATAGTTTCCCCTTTTCAACACAATCAAAGCATGATGAAATGAAAAACCCATAATGAACTATGATATATCTCCAAGATTACAAAGACAATAACCTTCAATATCAAATAGAAACTCCCAAATATGATATATACTGCAAATGAAGTCTTCCCAAACTGATAAAACGTCACTAGGAGTCAGGATGTCCAAGTAATCAGTCAGAAATCCAAATGTGCAAAATACTTAATAAATAATACTTGGGGTTGAATCTGGAAAAAAGTGCATGGGCATAATGAAAGAGCTCCTGAATACCTTCCAAATGTAACTTGAATCACCAAAATTGGAGAAACTGGCAGAAAGTTATGAGCTCAAAGGTCGAAATGGGGGATTTGATTTCAAATGAAAATAATTTGTATTGGCAATTTTTTTTGGCAAAATGACTTGTACCATTGTGAAATACATGGAACCAACTTTTCGTCGATATCCCGTTTGCAAAATTTGGAGATCGTGGCGAAAAGTTATGGAAAAATGAGAAAAATGGCTATTTTTAAGCACTTAAGAGGCAAAAATAGGTACAACAAAGGCTAACAAAAAGGTAGCGCTCAAGGGCTTAACTAAGGTTCTTCATATGACCTCATCGAGAGATAAAACAAAAAATAAAAAAACTCAGCTCGACAACAAAATATAATGTGGTCGGCAAAATGCAATTTTCATTACAATAATATTACCATCAACTTTTTTTATAATGTATGGTTGGCTAGGTTTTCAATAAAATTTGGTTTTAAAAACAAAGCTTTTATAAATGCTAATATAAATGAAACTTGTGATGTACGAGGCAAACGGTGATGTAACACCGATGTAGCTGGCCAGTGTTGACAACATTACAGAGTGGCCAATGGTGAGGATGCCGACAACGAGACAAACCATGACAGAGTATAAAGAGCTGACAATGAATAGAGACTGGCTGCAAAAAGACTATACTATCGAAAAAAATGGGAAACCTGTCGATAATTTTGTCGACCGATGGGTACACATAATCAAAGGTCGACAGAGACTTGAATGCACACGGCTGAAATGAGTATAGTTGGCATAGCCAACAAGTGCAGGTACATGCCTGCAAATTTTAAAGGCATCCATAGAAAAAAAAGTGCCAAATAAAATATTAAGCCCCACAAATATTGATTGTAGCCCGATTAATAATTTTTGCCAAAATAATTTTTTAAAAAGACTGATAGAAATTTGCAAAGAATAATTTTAAATTTTTTTTTTCTGCAAATAGAGAAATCGTACGATACCCGAGGGTCGTATAGCCACCCTGATTATTTTTTTTTTCCTCATGAACAACCAATGCCGAACATAGGCATGTTATATAATGATTTTCGTCTCTCGGGCTCCCTGATAACAATGGCAAGGTCCGATCGGGCTCAAAGTGCACCAAAAGCTCTGCAACCTCTAGATTTTGATTTTCTTCAAATCCTCATAACTTTAGCCAAATATGTTGGATTTTGGCGAAACAAAAGTTGATCTTGACTTTCTCAACAACCTTGATCTCAAATTTGAACTCAGATGTCCAACACGCACCAAAAGTGACCTTTCATGAAACCCTTGATATAGAGACAATCTCAAAATATCACCAAGATCTTACAGCCATAGCTCAATCCTCAAATTTGAGAAGGGTCTTGCAGGCAAGGCTCTGATACCATGTAAGAGATGGTAAAGAATGCTTTGATACCATGTAAGAGTTGAAGATTAGCTTGACACCCAAAAACACCTGCAAAAACAATGAAAACCTTCCACAAGAGGATATGCAAGAATATGAGTTTGCTTGATATTAAGACCTATCAAATTATGAGGTATGAAGTATGATAAAGTATGATACAAATGAGTACACACACCTTCCTTATATAAGCAAGGTTGAGATGTAGGATGTAACATGATGTTGACATGTGTCTTAATCTTAAGGCATGTGATAACTAACTACCTAGTAGAATGTGAAGTCTATATAAGACTTCTAGAAGGAATCTTATATCCTAAACATGTGAATAAGGGTCAAGGCCATTGTAACCTATCACTTAGTGAATGCAACCTAGGAACTAATTAAATTCCTAAGTAAACTTATGTAAGTGTAATTAGATAATTAATTACACCAAAAATTGAAACATGGTTTCCTTCTCCCATCTCACAAGTTTGCTAATGGTATCAATAAAGAACTTGAACATCATGTTGGGGCCCTCTAGCACACTGATGGTATTTCCAAGTTTGTGTTTCACATCTATGAGTAATAGTTGCATATGAATGGAAATGGTGCCCTTTATACCCCTCAAATGCCTAATGAAGTTTTGTTGAGAATTTGCCTAAGTGGAATTCAAGTATGTTCTATTTGAACAAGCTAGACGTTACTATTTTGGCTCAAATGATTAAGGTGTCAAGGGGTGGTTGACGACATTAGGGTCCTTGACATGCTTCCTCTTATGGTTCTATTGTGGGAACTAATAGAGTTGAGTCTACCATTTGTGGGGAAGGATAAAAATGTTAGAGTAAAGGTTTTAACTTAATTATGTTGATTAAGTTACCTTTATTCCCTTATTAAGATTTCACGTTAGTTTGCATAAAGTGACATTTAATTATTATATTAATTATTAAATGTTTTCCTATTAGAGCTTCTATTAAGGTTTTATTAGGGTTTGCATGATCTCTTTTTTATAAGGATTGATCCCTTTGTATTTCATATGAATTCATTCTCTCATTCTCTTTGATATATATATTTTTCAATTTTCAGAGAACTCTTGCTTGTTTGTCTCCATCTCTTATTTTGTGACAGGTTATTTGCATGCAGATGATCTTCGGGGTTTGTGAAGTTGTATTTTCTCAACTCCTACATGGTATCAGAGCTCTTGACCTGTTGCTTCCTGTTCTTGTTTTGAAATTTTTTGGAGCTTCAAGGGTTTGGAGTTTGTTTTTTTTTTTTTTATCTAGGGCATACCTGCAATTTTGAAGCATTTTCAGCTCAAACGGACTTTGCCATTGCGTCCGTAGCGGTCCAAAACCCCTAAATCGACTTTTCATTCGTCCATTTTGGACAAAGTCGAATTTTAGGGCAACTTTTTTTTGCAACTACAACCGTACGGACGTCGTCTGCGCGCAAATCGAAAAAAAACGTTTGGTAATTTTTTATTTTTTTCGGAAAAAATTTCGTCCCAAAATATTATTCCTGCAAAAATTCTTTGTAAATTTTGATTTTTTATTAAAAAAAAATATATAAAAAAAGCAGATTTAAAGGCATGCTTAGGCCTATGTAAGGTACCTGCAGGTACCTGCGTATGCAGGCCTGCGAGTGCCTTACGTACGCTTGTCAGCGTACTGTCAGCCGACCGACGATCTGACAGTACCGCCGACCAGCGGTACTTAGGGTTTCATTTTTTTAAAATAAAAAAAAACTCAATGCTTTTTTTTTTGAAATCAAAAAGTTTTTTATTGTTTTTTCTTTAAAAAAACCAATTTTTCATAAATATGTCCAATCGCGCATTTACGGTGATGGCCGTTTGGCCGTCAAATTTAACCCAGTGTTTTTGTTGCGACGGACGTATGACCGTCAAATTTAACCCAGCGTTGGTTTTTTCCCTATTTGGAGCTGATTTATTCCAGAGGTCGTAACTTGGGCATACGATATCGTGTTTTGGCAAAGGAGATATTTTCGAAAAGCTGGTTTTCTCATCTTTCCAGTGGTGTGGGTCTCATCACTTCTTTTTTCCGTTGGTGCATTCTACAACCAGTTGGAGACAAAGGGGTTATTTTCAGTCTGAAGCTCATAACTTTTGATCAGTTTCTCCGTTTTTTGCAATCTCAACGGCATTGGAACCGTATTTTAGAGCTCTTTAGTTTCATCCATGCACTTTTTCCAGATTTCACTCCAAGTATATTTTATTCAGTTATTTGTGTTTTCACACTCTGGTGGATTACCTGGACATATTTACTCTTGAAAACTTTTTGTTCGCATGGGATGCTTTGTTTTTGGCTATTCTTCATGTATTTCTAGCATTTTGTCCTTTGAGGGCATTTTGAGCATCATTTGTAAGCATTATCTTTTATGTAAACGCACTGCAATAAAGTGCCACACTATTGTACATGTCTTTTGGAGATTTTGCACATAAGGTTGTGCCATATTTTGTAGTCGCACTATTATTATAAAGTGCCATGAGGGGTTGTGTAGTTTGATTTTGTTTTGCCATCACATTTTTGTCCGGTGAGTGTCCCTCCACGACGACAGTGAATCCATACCATGGGAGGTTGTGTAGTTTGCCTTTGTTTGCCATCACACCTTTATCCAGTGAGTGTCCCTCCACGACGACCATGGATCCATACGATTCTAGCCTCATGCATGTGTGCTTTGTTTTGCACACCACTTTTTCAGTTGCAGGTGCTATCTTGCGCACTTTCAGATGTTGATTCTTCTTCCTCATGCACTACAAGGTGTTTCACATCATTTCAGTGGATCTGTCAGGCTCTCCCAGTTCAGCATTATGGGGGGGGGTGTGTTATTATATTGTTCGTGCTAATTCTTCCTTGGTTTCATCTTAGAAGGGATCTTCCATCTTCAGTGGAGGTTCTTCAACACCATAGCAGTCATCTTTCGACAGTTGTTTGCAGCTTCTTTTGCTTCAATGATGTTCTTCTTCTTGGCTTTCTGCATATCTTTTTGGAGTAAAGTTTTTTCCCATGAGGTTTTCTCTATTTCTCCATTTTACAGAGATTTGGTTGTATTTGGGTACCTGATCTGGCCTAGTTGCCAAGACCCATGTTTGCCTTCTTGCATTGTAGTTACCTTTGCTTTCTTGCATTTGTTTGTAGCTGCATTGTTACTCATCTTAAAGGGGGGTGTTAGAGTAAAGGTTTTAACTTAATTATGTTGATTAAGTTACCTTTATTCCCTTCTTAAGATTCCATTTTACAGAGATTTGGTTGTATTTGGGTACCTGATCAGGCCTAGTTGCCAGGACTCATGTTTGCCTTCTTGCATTGTAGTTACCTTTGCTTTCTTGCATTTGTTTGTAGCTGCATTGTTGCTCATCTTAAGGGGGGGTGTTAGAGTAAAGGTTTTAACTTAATTATGTTGATTAAGTTACCTTTATTCCTTTTTTAAGATTTCACGTTAGTTTGCATAAAATGACATTTAATAATTATATTAATTATTAAATGTTTTCCTATTAGGGCTTTTATTAGGATTTTTTTATTAGGGTTTTATTAGGGTTTGCATGATCTCTTTTTTATAAGGATTGATCCCTTTGTATTTCATATGAATTCATTCTCTCATTCTCTCTGATATATACATTTTCAGTTTTCAGAGAACCCTTGCTTATTTGTCTCCATCTCTTCTTTTGTGACAGGTTATTTGCATGCAGGTGATCTTTGGAGTTTGTGAAGTTGTATTTTTTCAACTCCTACAAAAAATTCCAAGCAAAGTTGATCAAAGTTAATTGTTGTTTCAAACTATCTTTATCTTGCATTCTATTTCTTGTTTTAAATAACTAGGGCATCCATCTTAGGGTCACTTATTCCGTGGCTAAAAGATCCTCCATAAGACTAGGAAATTTTCTTATTGGCAAGTTTTTAGGATCTAGACCATATGTAGATGTTGCTAGAAGATGGGCTTAGAGAAAACATAAACCACTTGGCCAAGTCAAGGTCTCCACCAAGGTTAAAAGTTTTTTCTTGTTTTCTTTTTCGAATCACGAGGATTATGTCAAGCCGCTCTCGAGATGTCATTGGTTTTTGCGTAATGTACAACTCTTCCTAAGAAAATGAAAATTGATCTTGAGAAGGAGAATATCAACATGGTCCTTGCTTGGGTTAGGATTTTGGGTTTTCCATTGAAGTTTTGGGAGGATGAAGTGATGATTGGAATTGCTAAATCATTCAGTTAGCCAAAGATTTTTATGCAATCACCAAATCTAAGAAACACTTGATTTAACACAAATTTTGTGCCAACATTGAAGTGGATGAGGTTCTTCCTTTTGTCATCTTGTCATCAAAATATGAAATTGGGTGCAAAGGATTGTGTACAAGGACTCTATTGTTTGTATGGAGTGCAATAATTTAGGCCACATAGCTAGAAATTTCCTAGTCAATAAGAGGAATGAGAAGGTAAGGAGAAAGAAGGGAAAAACTAAGCTAAGTTTACCATAGGAAAAGGAAGGGATTATTGCCTTAGATTAGTTTAAGGATAAAGTAGTAAGCCTCAAATTGGAAAATAAAGAAGTCCATGATCACCTTAGGAAAAGTATGATTACCGTATGAAAATTTCCTATGCTAGAATTGGACTTAATATTCCATGTTCCCCAAGGTCCATTCCTACCAGGGTTACTGTCCCGACACCAACCTACCATGTTGAAACAAAGCAAAATAGAAATAAAACTATGAACCAATGAAGTTGTCTTTTCTATCATTCTTTCACAAGAAAAATCTTTGTTTTCAACGCGTAGAGTTGTTGGGAAAAGCGTCTTAGCCTTGCTCCTAATGTTCACATTACAAAAAGTGTGATTTTTGGATATCAAATGAAAATACTCAATTTTGGGAAAAGGGTTGGTTTTTATTCTAAAATTTTCATGTTCCTTGACATTATCTATGAGGGTGCTTATTGATGGGTTGTAGAATTGGTAGTTTCCCGTTGATATTTCATACTTTTTATCATTACTTTTTGCTAAACTTTAAGACATTGTCAAGACATTTCATATACTTTTATGTAGTTTTAAGAATTTGGAATGGAAACATGTTGTGTTAATATATGTATGTATGATTTATGAATGCCCATGATGTTTAATAAGATTTTGTTTAAATTATGGTTGTTAATAATGAGTGCCTTAAGAAATAAGACTACATTTGCAACAAGATATCTGTCAACCTACAACGAGGTTCTCAAATCGTAGCATAAGGATTACAATTTGTTGCAGAGGAGTCAATCGACTGCAGTGCGACCACTTTCAAAGGAAGATGGAGGTGATCATTTATTGATCAGATCATGAGCCACCAAGTATTACTTTTATTTTCCAATAAGACAACCAAGAGAAGAAGTCTATTCTCAATAGGACTATGAATTATGATAGAGTTGTTCTACTAAGCATGTTATTTGTTATAAACAGTTAAAATTGTTGGGCATAAAGTCCTTGATTGATTTCCATACTCCTGTTTCAGTAGTTATTACTTTTTGTTTTGAGACTCAGTCCTCTTCTTATTCTTGAGGAAGAGTTAGTATATGTTCTTTAGTTTGTTTTCAGTTCATAAATAATTGGACTCACTCGCAGAATAGTAGGATGCCCTGTCAAGGAGGTCTAGTAGTGGTAGAAGATCATATGTGTGCTATTGAATAAGATTTTCAAATATTTTTTGTAACAATTTTGTGTTTTGGAATAAAATAAATGAGAATTGATTTGATAATATGTTTTGTTGAGTGAGTGATCGACAAGATCTTGTGGAAGCAACAACTCAAGCAAGGGCCACTTGAAGTACTGTTGAACCACTTCAATTTAAGTTATTAGATTATATTATGCATTGTGAATTTAATTGATAGTTTCTAGTTTATGTGATTGTGAATAAACGTGTTACAATTCTTGAATTAGATTTGTAGATTGATGTTTTGTCTCATACTCTAGAGGTTAACTAAGTTAGGACATACTGCAGTGTAATGATTAATGATTATAGTCTTAAGCATTAGGTACCTGTAGCAAAAGGTAGTTATTTGTATTCTTTTACTCTGTTTTGAGAAGTAGTAGTTTATTCTAATTTAAAGCTTTTACTAGATTTTCATGTGTTTATTCCCCTATACTCAGTCGATGTAGGATGTCCAGAATCCATGAATGCATATGCATTGCCAACACTATCTGAAGTTTTATGAATCCTTGGTTGATGATTTAATGCAACCCTCTTGTGACTAATGAAATGCTTAGTCTAGGGATCCTCGGGTCCATTGAGCCGTGTGCATAAATCTTAGCACCAAGTTAATTAGGCATTAGAAGAAGCTCAACATTTTTGGCACCATTGTCGGGGATGGTGCTAAGTTCAAGATTCTTTAATGTGTTTTAAATTCTTTCAAAGATTTTATAGGATATTAAACTTTGTTTTAGTATTAGGGTAAATACGTATTTAGGAATCAACAACACTATTTACTAACAATGTGCAAGAACTGCTGATTTAAAGAATTAGAACCATTGCATGTGGAGGCAGAGAGACACTCTAGGAAGATTTCTCCCCTCATTACACGAAGAATTTGAAGACACTGGTGGACAAAGAAAATAGTTTGAGGGAATCAATAAGAAGAATTATCCCTTCATCGATAGCTACACCAATTACAAAGGAGGCTTCTAGAATACATTTTGATAACATGGTTGAAGAAGCCATGGATATCCTAGGAGAGCATGTGACGCTTGAATTCTTGATAACTAACCAAAAAAGGGCTATTGCTCTGAATAATATACCTGCTTCATCATTAACCATGTTCTATAGACTAGTTATGAAGGATCTATAAACATTTCTCTTTGAGTTCGATGTACTATGCTGAAGCTATAACTACGCTATAGACATACACCAACTTAAATTATTCCCAGGCATACTAAAGGATGCTGCTCTGCATTGGTTCATGGGGTTGGGAAGGAATGTCATTCCCAACTAGGAGACAATGAAGACCAAAATTTTGGAGAAATATCAAGACTACTATAGAGATAGACAAAAAGAGGGATGCCATCTTTAGGATGTCATAGAGAGAAGATGAGCCATTGGAAGATTATGTTGAGAAGTTTTAGTTTTGTCTCTAGAAATATCATCAAAACAAACTTTCTATTGAATCCTTAAAATTGGTATTTTTAAGGGGAGTGCATGAAAATTGTATGGACACTTTAAATCTCATTGGAGCAAGAGAAATTTCTCAACTGACTTTTGATGAGATTCACAAGGTGTGCATAAACTACTCTAGATCATTCATCAAGAAAACCAGGGGTGACAAAACCTCTTCTGTCACCAAGACATCTACTAGAGTTTCAAGGGTAGAGCTTACAAATATCCTATCAAATATGAAGGAGGACATCATTAGCCACTTACCCAATTGGATACCGTCTATATCAAGAAGCATGAAGAAGAAAAGGCAACCCTAACAAATTTTTTTCCACACTATAGACATAAGAGAATCAATTGCAAATACAAAATTCTGGCTAGTATCTTTGAAGACAAACAAAAGCTAGAGTTTCATGCCATGGAGGATGAAGAAGGCCAAGTGTTTTACATTGCTCAACATAAGTAATGGCAAGCAGGACAAGTTATGGCTCAAGACCCCTTGACCTACAATATGTCATTTGCAAGTAGTAATTCAAACTTTTCAACTTAGAACTCAACCTTGGAATAATGTACAAAATCCACCATGGCCAATGACCCAAGCCTCTAATTGGACTCAACAACAACAAGGGATATGGCCACCACAACATTACCAGGGTCCAATCTTCAATCCCTAGTGGCCACCCCAACAAAAGCAATGGTCATCATAGTGGCAAGAAGGTCAACAATGGAAAACCCAAAACATAAATTACCCGTAGCCACAACAACCCTTGCAGCCACAACAACCTGACATAATGCCAAATCCAGCCATGGCTGCACCATTACAACCAAGAGCACCTTAGTTGCCAGCACAACCTACACCTAACGCCAACAATAAGCTTGTTCAATGAACTTATACTAATGGAACCATCCAAAACCATCCCTATGGGTTTGACGTGAGTGATGTTCACCTTTGTTCAGGGAAAATGCTAGGTGGGCCTTCATGTCCTCACATCACAGAGCTGACTGATAAGAAACCCCCAATATAAACTATAGACAAAAAACCCAAGGAAATGAACAAAATCAGGTTAAACCAAACAACATAAATCCAAAACCACCATTCCTTGAAAGACTAGCTATACAAAAGCATCATTCTAAAGTTGAATCTGACCTGTTCGAATAACTCAAAGATGTTTGCATAAAAATTCCTCTAATATAGGCAATTAAGGAAGTGTCAATATATACAAAGATAGTGAGAGAATTATGCCTTAAGAAGCCATCCAGAAAACAAAAGGACCCTCAAACTGTGCATGTTTTAGGATAACTTGCAGATATAATAGGAAACATATTTGTCCCTAAATATGCAAACTTTGGGAGCCCTATGGTAGATGTCCAAATCAATGGAACTCTCATCAAAAACACCTTAATTGACCTAGGAGCAACCATCAATGTGATGACAAAAAAATCCATGAAACAACTACAGTTAATGAAGATCTGACCCACATCTACTGTTTTGTAATTAGCAAATAGGTGAAATATTCTCTCTCAATTTTTTCTTGTTTTATAGATGAACATTTACAATGTAACCAAGCACCCGCTAAGGTTAGCATAAACCAAAACATGCATAAAAGAACTCTAACCAAGAATGCGCCCTAAAACCACTTAAGGAGGAGGGGCAGGCATATGGTCAGAGGATCCCTAAGATCTACTAAATCAAATATTACAAAGATTACACTGAAAGAGAGAGATTAAACTCGACACCAAGAATGTGCACTCAAGATCCTTTGACAGGCGAGGTGCTAAGATATGGTGGAGTACTAATGCTGAAATTGAATGTAACAAAGGCGGATAACCAGCCAAAGGAACTTTCCACGCTACCACCAAATAGTGGGAGGAAAAGATTACAATTTAAAATACTTCTTCTGTTGCGGCAGTCATCCACTAAAGAGTGGGGATTCACCACTTGAAAGTGGGTATGCAAGAGAGTTACAATTCAATTTATCCTCACTGGAGGTATACCATCCAGGGGTGCTTAGTGTAGAAACTAATTAGATAATGCAGCAATATCAAAACTGAAACAATACTACTGTTAACACTTTGTAGAAATAAGAAGGCTACAAATTACAATGTCTTTCACCAATTTTCAAGCACCAAGCTATACATCATTTCCATGTCAGAACATAATGAGAAAAGAAGAAGAAAGATGGAAACAACAAATGATTTAATTCTATTTCAACAAACCGTTATTCTGGAAATGACAAATCAACAACTACAAAAATTTATCAAATACTCATAACTCAATCGAATCACCTCCGAATTGCTCAACTCCAAGTGCAATGATCAACTAGAAGATAGGCGCCCCTGTTGAGATGAAGAAATAGCCTCAAAACACCACTATTTATTTATGGCACAACTTCCAATGCAAATTGAAATGTACAGCCTCCTTGCAAGGGCGATTTTAGTAAATAAAATCATAAACTTCAAATTTAAATCTTCAACTCTCCAAGAAAGGTCACCCTTGGTCTAGGAATGGAAAGAGAAAATACCCACAACAAAATAGAAATCACTCTGAAAGCTATAAATAGAAATGTCCTTCAGCCATGAAAGGACCAACAACACAAGTTCTGGAAATAACTTCAATTTCTCCAACGCTGAAGCTCAATATGTACTTCTGAATGAAGCACACTCTCAATCCATCATCTAGGGAACCATAGTTTCAGGCCCGAAGAGTGGAGTAGAATTGCTAAGCTTTCCCTTAGCCGGATTCTAGATTTCAAACCAGCAACATAACTTTGCTTTCAAAAACATAACATAATCATCTCTCCACAATGCAACAATATATAAGTTTCAATGGGCAAATGAAACACTTTGAATTCCAAGAAGTTGAATCACTTGAACTTCCCAAGGGACGCCACCTTCAACCATCCACTTTATTGTGAAATAATAAAACAATATTTCCCTTCCCTTTAGGCATCCATTTCTATTTGCAACAATAAATCATTAAATGCTCAACATGACCCCTTAATGTCCCCTCTTTAAAACAACATAAATTTATCACTCCTAGGCATAGGGGGACAACTTTAAAACTTGAAATTAACTAAGTATAATACTTAGTCCAAGGAGATAACCAAGACCAAAGCCAATACTGAAACTGATGGATTACCACAAATAGCATAATGACCTGAGCTGAACTGCAGATGATGATACTGCCAAGATTAGACTTACTAAAAATAGCCACTGCCAAAAATAGTAAGTTCACTTCAACTTAACAGAAAGCCAAACTGATCGGCCACACTGAACTGCAAAAGATTGAGTTGCTACTAGAGTGATATTGTTATAAATATACTTACCAAAAATAGCATATTTCTATAAATAGTTAGTTTTCCAAAACCACATATGTATGCCAACTGAGCAGTATCATGACTTACTATAAATAGTAAGTGTTCCCATTCTTCTTAGCCTACGATTTTTTGGAAATAGGCTAAATCCAATTGTAGAGCGTAGGGCTAAATTAGGGACATTACAATAGGTCAATGATAAAACCAAGGAAATTATAGAAGATTTGGTTATCACATTAGAATCATGGGTATACCTTGCCAACTTTATGGTGTTACAACTTAAAACAAACCTTGCAGGCTACCCCTTAATCGTAGGGAGACCTTGGTTGGCGACTGTTGATGCATTTATTGGTTGTAGGTTTGGAAATATGATCATTTCCAATGGAAATGTAACATAGAAACTAGTCCTTTACCTACTTGCTTAGCCACAAACATATTTGGACCAAACTGTATTGCCTACCCTAGATGAGGATGATTAATACCATTGCAAACACTAAGGACCATTGAACGTAGTCTTATGTTGGAAACCCAAGATGAAGAAGAACTACTTTAAAATATTATGCAAAACTATTATGGCAGGGACCCACAAGAATACAATTGTCTTACATGCTTGCATGACCCTTTGCAAAACATAATCCCTACCAATGAATCCGAGTCTATCTCTCAGATTTTTCATACATTATTGCCCCATAATTGTAGTCCCACTATAGCAGGCCTTGATATTACCTCTGTTAAAACATTATCCCTGACCTTAGAGATTACATCGAGTAGGACATTAAATGTAAACAGTCAATTGACAGTCGCACAACAGTCTTCACTATTAAAGGTGTTGCAAGTACACGTAGCCGCATTTGCATGGGACTATCATGACATGAAAGGAATAGATCCTAACCTATGCATGCACATAATTTACATTAATGTAGGCTACAAACTGGTGAGGCAACCTAAAATAAGAATGCACCTAGTTATAAGTGACATAGTTAAGGAAAAATTACAAAAGTTACTAGATGTAGGGTTCATTTATCCAATATGTGACGGTCAATGGGTGTCTCCATTAGTGATTGTGCCCAAAAAAGGAGGAAAATGGAGGGTATGTGTTGATTATCGAGAGTTGAATGCAACAACTAGAAGATACCACTTCCCCCTTCCATTCATTGATTAAGTGTTTGATTCATTAGCAAGGAAAAAGTATTTTTCCTTCTTGGATGGGTTCAGTGGGTATAACCAGATCAAAATAGATATAGAGGACCAAGACAAGACAACCTTTATGGTGCATGCACAGTAGGAGGGTCCTCAAAGAGAACAATTTAGACCGTGCAACAAGAGTCACACAACAAAAGCATCACATTATATGGAGGAAAATACACATACAAACACTCTTATCATCACATAGTTGGCCACATCCGGGCTTATAGATTCAACTCACATGCCTGATATAACATGCTCAAAATACAATGCTCATACATGTGAGCAAAAAATCTTATAGATCAAAATCTATATTCTTCTTAATCTACTTGATCTTGATTGCCTTCTCTCCTAGTGATACATTACAAGCTTTATATCATATTTGTAGATCCAGAAGCATCCATGTCAGCCAAAGATCATTACAATCTCTGATGAAGGAAATGTAACGTGTGCATGAATAGGTTAGCCTCAAATTTGAAATTCTCCATGACAAGTCCATATGATGAAGTGTGGACCTAAAATTAAGGCCAAGGACACTCCACAGAACAAATTGAAACACACCGTGAGGATCCACAAGTTACGAGAAGGATCCACAATCGATCGAACTAGCCATTAGGTCTGAAATTATTTCAGGGCCAGATCCAAAAACTATCACTTAATTTGAAAGCGATAAATTTTCGAAAAAAGATCCAATCAAGTTGAAAACGTGGAATAAGGCAAATGAACATGTCCACGATGAAACCATAGATCTGTGAGGTCTGGTGAGCAAACATGACGAAAAATCGAATCTGCCAACTTGAACAAGAACAATAACAAAACTAAATGAAAATATTTTTGGTTGATGTAGGATTGCAAAGAACCAAGGATGCTCCTGCATCAAACATATGGGGTTATTGAAAAGTGAGTCCTTAACTTTGTTGGGGCCAAAGGAAAACCAATACAGTCTACCTTAGCCTGATAAATCCAAGAAGAATCTTCCATTGGTCTACCCTTCCACTTCACAAGATATTTTTTCGTACTATCTTCCATGAGTTTTCCTTCCATTTCTGACATCCAAAATCTCTTCTACCTCATCTGATTGGTGTTTAGGAAGTTGTTCTTCCAATTTTACCTTACTGTCTTCACTGAACTCTGCTTCATGGTATTGATTGAGATTTGCAATGTTGAATATAGGGGATATACCCATGTCATCTGGTAACTCCACTTCATATGCATTTCCTGAATCAAATTTCCTCAAAATCTTACAGGGTCCAAACTTTCTCATCTTGAGCTTACTGTATGTGACAACTAGAAATATTTACTTCCTCAAATATACCATCACTTCATGTCCAACTTTGAACTCCTTATGTCTCCTCTTTTCATCTGCTTGCTCCTTATACTTCTGATTCATATCCTCCAACTGCTGCTTCACTTGAGTATGCACTGCCCTCATATGTTCTAAAAATTCCTCTGCGTTTGCACTCCTTTTATCTTCCTTGCTGATGTATCACAATTGTGATATACCTCTAGGATGAACTCCAATAACAATCTCAAAAGGTGTCTTTCCAGTACTCCTATTCACTGAATTATTGTAGGCATACTCTACTTGTGCAAGGACTAAATCTCAACTTCCGATTTTATCTCTAACCAAACATCTCAACAAATTTCCCAATCTCTTGTTCACTACCTCTGTCTGTCCATCTGTCTGTGGGTGAAATGTAAAATTGAACTTCAAATCTGTCTTCAGCTTCTTCCAAAGTGTTCTCCAAAAATAACCAACAAACTTTGTATCCCTATCTGAAACAATACTCTTAGGTGATCCATGCAATCTTACCACTTCCTTGAAAAAAAAGTATGCTACATGTACTGCATTTGTTGTCTTCTTACAGGGTATGAAATGTGCCATCTTAGAAAATCTGTCCACCACCACAAATACAAAATCATTACCTTGTTGTGTCTTAGGCAAACCAAGTATGAAATTTGTTTTGATATCCTCCCAAGGTCTTATTGGAAATATCAAAGGTTTATACAATCCAACATTCTGACTACTCCCTTTTGCAACTTGACAAACTCTACAACTCTACACAAATTTCCTAACATCTTTATGAATTTGTGGCCAAAAATAGTTCTCACTTACCAATGCTACTATTTTACAGATTCCAAAGTGTCTTGCCAATCCTCCACTATGTTTCTCTTTTACCAAATTATCCCTCATCAAACTCCAGGGTATACAAAACTGATTTCCTCTGAACAACATATCCTCCTGAATGAAATAATCCAACAACTAACTCCTATCCTCCAAGACTGGTTGTTTACAAGCTCTCCAAGGTTCTGCAAAATTCGGGTCTTCGTCATACAAGTTCTTCAATTCATCAAAGCCTAATACTTCCACTCTCATCTTTTCCAGTAAATTCCTTCTCCTACTCAAAGCATCAAAACCTCTATCTGACTCTCCACTCCTATGTTTCAAAAAAAAAAGTATAACTCTGCAAGATTTAAACCCATCTCATGTGTCTCTAATCCAACTTACCTTGACTGTTCAAGTATTGAAAAGCCTGATGATCGGTATACAACACAAAATCCTTAGACAACAAGTAATGTCTCCACTTCTTCAAGGCTTGAACTATGGCATAAAACTCCTGATCATACACTGAATACCTTTTCCTAGCATCATTCAAATTCTCACTAAAATAAGCTAATGGTCTTCCTTCTTGACTTAATACTACTCCAATTGCATTTCCACTTGCATCACAGTCTACTTGAAATACCTTGTTAAAGTCTGGTAAAGCCAACACAGGCTGATCACTCACCTTCTGTTTCAACAACTCAACTTTTGTCTACTCCAAATGTCCACCTAAAATCCTTCCTATCTCCTCTCATTGTTTCTGTCATAGAACTGCAAACATAACTAAAATTCCTAATGAACTTTCAGTAGAAACCAACCAATCCATGAAATAATCTTACCTCTCCACTAGTTTTTGGTGTAGGCCATTCAACAATTTCTCTTACCTTCTCAGGATCCATCTTCAGTCCATCCATATATATCAAAAATCCCAGATATACCGATTCTTCCTTCATGAAACTACACTTCCTAATATTTATCAGCAACTTCTCTTCTCTCAACCTCTGCAAAACTTGTCTTATATGCACCAAATGTTCTTCTCTAGTCTTACTGAAAATCAAGATGTCATCCAAATAGATAATCACAAACTTACCCAAGAATCTCTTCAATACCTCTTTCATCAACCTCATGAAAATATTTGGTGCATTTGTTAGTCCAAAAGGCATCACCAACCACTCATGCAATCCTTCATTTGTCTTGAATGTTGTCTTCCACTCATCCCCTTCTCTCATTCTAATATGATGGTATCCACTCTTCAAATCTTTGTAAAGTACTTAGCTCCACTCAAACAATCCATAATGTCATCCATCTGGGGCAAAGGAAATCTATGTTAGTGTAGGTTTTTTTAATATTATTTTTCCTACACATTATTAAGCATACCTTAGGTTATAGGAGATGTGGTTCATGTGAGGACACATGGCATAATCCATCGATTACATGTGTTGCTCCCACTCACACTTGGGTGGTTGAGTTTCACACCCTCTTTTGGCCTTATATGCCACCTCACAAAACCACTCATCTGTCTCTTTTTGAGTAGGTTATGCCACCTATTTGGCATTTTCCAAGTAGGCATAACTCCCACCTAATTTGGTTATTTGGGAGTTATTACCCCTCTTGGAATTATTTGCCCATATTCTACTATATATTCTGCACTCACCTCTCCCTCCTAACTAGTTCAGGTCTAGCTCCTATCTAGTCTAGATGAGTTCATATTAACTCAATCAATTCAAGGGAGAGTTGAGGCATATTGTATCATTTAGTGTGTGATATAACATCATTTTGTTATTGCACTATATTCCTGCATTCTATCTCTTGCTGCTCTCCTGTGTAAGGTTTATCTTGGTTTTGTAGGTGATCCTGGGTGCTCGAGTTCATCAATAACTCTTACAATCTATACTTCACTGTGATCTTGTTTATGGCTCTAAAGTCTGTACACATCCTCCATTCCCCATCCTTCTTAGGTGCTAGCACAACAAGTACTACACAAGGACTTAAGATTTATCCGATCAAAACTTTTCTCAACAACTATTGTACTTGTCTATTCAATTGTTCATTTTTCGTCGGTGTCATCTAGTGTGCTGCTTTATTAGGTAAACTAGCTCCAAGAATCAAATCCATGCAATGACTAATACTCCTCATAGGTGGCAATCTATTAGGTACATTATCTGAAATGATAACTTCATATTTTGTTAGCAATTCCTTTATCTCCTATGGTTGTTCTTCTACATGCTTCAAGTCTTCAACCTTCTTAGGGACCAAGGCATAACACATTCTCTCATGTCTCAATCCATCCAGAAATCTCCCATCAACCAAACAAATTCTAGCATTTGTATAAACCTCAACTTTAGGGACATCCTCCGATAGTAACAAATTCGACTTCATCCCATTTACAACAATAATATATAAGTTCTTCTTTCCATCATGAATATCCTATTTATCATACTGCCAAGGCCTTCCCAAAAAACATGGAATACATCCATAGGCATGATATCACACAAAACTTCATCATGGTAATTTCCTATCTTCAATTTCACCGAGCATTGTTCACTACCAATATCTTATGCTCATATTGAATCCATGCTATCTGATAGGGATTTGGGTGTTTCAATATTTTCAGCTTCAATTTGGTCACCATTTCTTCAAAAACTAAGCTTCCACTATCAATAATTACTTTGCAACATTTACCAGCTAACTTGCATCTGGTTCAAAACAAATTCTTTTTCTGCAACGGTTCCTGCTCCATCTCACTTTGACACAATACTCTTTTGTTCACCAACACTTATCCTTCTTTTGGTTTATTAGGTGATGCAACATGATCTTCCTTAGCAAAGGCTGTTCTTCTACTGTTCTCTATCTTTCTTCTTGTCTCTTCCTGATTACATTCAAATGCTCTATGTCCTCCTCCACCACACTTATAAAAAGTTCCTTTGAATACTCTTTTATCCTGTCCTCTATCTCCTTTTATATATCCCTCATTCCAGTAACCACCATATCCTCCTCTTTGGTAAGAGTTTCAATCATTTCTACGGTATGAATTATCATTCTTACTGAATTCCTTATTTTTATTCTAATTTGCAAAAGATCCTCTTCCTCCTCTAGTAAAAATTCTCTCTCTAAAATCTTCCACCTCTTCCTCTCAGTCTCTGCTCATGTCTTTTATTGAGCTTCTCTTATGCTTTTAGGGAACACTGATATGCCTCTTCCACACTCAACAATTTAATTAAACTGATCTCATCTTGTATAGATGACCTCAAACCATTCATATATTTGGCTACTTTTTCGGTCTCATCTGAATGTCAAGATCTGATATTCAACTTGTAGAATTCAACAATATACTCTGTCACACTTGTCTCCCTGTGCTTCAAATTATGCAATTTTTGGAACAAACTGATCTGATAGTCTGTAGGCATAAAATTTGTCTTCAACTTATTCACCATATGATCCCATGATTTTACCTTCTGCTTTCCTTTTCTTTGCCTATCTGTCTGCAAATATTCCCACCAAAGGGATGCATGTCCTTTCAACTTTGTACAAGAAAATTTCACCTTCTTGTCTTCTGTGGTACCTTCAAAATCATAGTACTTTTCCATATCTGTTATCCAATCAAGAAATTCATCTGAATCTAGCTTACCATTATAATCTGGTGGATTGAAATGTGGTTTAGTGTTCACTTTGGTTAGGGATCTTATGAACCTCTCTTCTCCCTGATCAAGGCCAGGTTGCTCTTCTCTTTCCCTTTCTTCCTTTTCTTCTACTTCTTCATCACTCACATCATCAACTGGTCGACCTCTCCTTAGGCCATTTCGATTGCTTCCAATCTAGCAACAATTCCTCTCAACATTTCCATTATTGTTGGGTCTGTATTTCCACGCACTCCATTTCCTCTGCCATTTTTTTTCCCGACATATTTACACAAGTCCTCTGCAACTGCAGGTCGAATCCTCAGTTTGCCACCCCACAACAAATACTCAACAAGACTTCACAAACTCTGACAATCTTGCAAGGAATGAATATTGCTTTGATACCAATCTGGTGCAGTCACGATAGGAGGTTCTCAAAGAGAACAATCCATACCATGCAAAAAGAGTCACACAACATAAGGAACACAAAATATGGAGGCAAATGCAGATACACATACTCTTATTATTATAGAATTCAATTACATATAGTTGGCCACATTTGGGCTTACAAATTCGACTCACATGTCTGATACAACATGCTCAAAATACAATGCTCATACATGAAAGAAAAAATCTTATAGATCAAACTCTATATTATTCTCAATCTACTTGATCTTGATTTACTTCTCTCCTAGTGATCCATTACAAGCTTTATATCATATCCGTAGATCAAAAAGCATCCACATCGACCAAAGATCATTACAATCTCTGATGAAGGAAATGTAACGTGTGCAGGAATGGGTCAGCCCAAATTTGAAATCCTCCATGACAGGTGCATATGATGAAGTGTGAACCTAAAATTAAGGTCAAGGACACTCCACGAAACAAATCGAAACACACCATGAGGATTTGCATGTTACGGGAAGGATCCATGATCGATCAAACAAACCGTTAGGTCTGAAATTACTCTGGGGCTAGATCCAAAAACTGTCAATCCAAAAGCGATAACTTGTCGAAAAAAGATCCAATCGAACTGAAAACTTGGATTAAGGAAAATGAACATGTCCACGATGAAACCATAGATCCATGAGATCCAGTGAGCAAACATGATGAAACACCGAATCTGCCAACTTGAACAAGAACAAGAATAAAACTGAATGAAAATATTTTTGGTTGAAGTGGGATTGCAAAGAACCAAGGATGCTCCTGCATCACTTTACTTTCCCTTGGGGTACATATGCCTATTTTTTCTTGCCATTTAGGTTATGTAATGCCCCTGCCACACTTCAAAGGGCGGTCGTAAATATATTTTCATATTTTTATCATGATTCTATGGAAGTTTACATGGATGAATTTACAACATATGAGAATACTTATGAAGAAGCATTGGCTAATTTAAAGAAAGTGCTGCAAAGATGTCCAAGATCATAACCTTTCCTTAAGTCATGATTTTTTTTCACGATGATGGCTAAAAGAGTGGTCTTGGAGCATTGTGTCCAAAAAGGGGATACAAGTAGACCCAAACAAGATTGAAATGATCTCCAGCTTGCTCGTTCCTTAGAAACAAAAAGATGTTAGAATCTTTCTTGGTCATGCTAGTTACCATAGGAGGTTTATTTAAGATTTCAGTAAAATTGCATCACTATTTGTTCTCTTATCTAAGGATGTCAAATTTGACTAGAACCTTCCTTGTCAAAATGCCTATGAAGCCCTTAAGGTAGCCATTTACTAAGATTCTAGTCTTGAGAGGACCAAACTGGACAATACCTTTTCATATTCACATTGATGCATATGATTTTGCAATTGGCACTGTTTTAGGAAAAAATAAAGGAAATCTAGAATATACCATCTATTATGTCAACAAAAACCTTCAAGGACTAGAGCTCAATTACATAGTCACTAAAAAGGAAATGTTGGTAGTGGTCTATGCAATCAATATATTCAGGCACTATATCACACGATACTTTGTATTCATTCAAACAAACCATACAACAATCAAATACTTGATGAATAAACTAGTAGGTGGAGGAAAACTTGTAAGATGGTTATTTTTACTCCAAGAGTTTGATATTACAATTGTGGACAAACCAGCAAAGGCTAATGTAGTAGCAAACTTTCTCTCAAGATTTCCAACAAGATCAACAAAAGATATTGTGGATGATTCATTTTGTATGCATACATAGCTAATTATCTAGTTGCAGGGAAAACTCCACCACATCTCACCAATGAAAAATAGACATCTAGTTGAGAGAAGTTTTCCTTATTCATGGGTAGTTGGATATATATTTTACACATACCCTAATAATATAATGAGGAGGTGCATCAAGGAAGATTAATTCTATGACATTCGAAAGGCATGCCATGATGAACCATGTGGAGGACACTTTGCAACTAAGATGGAAACTCTAAAAATATTGAACACTAGCTATTATTGGCCCACAATTCATACAAATGAAATCACATACACAAGTTGTGACAAATGTCAAAAGATGGGATGACCTACTAAGATTGATGAAATTCCACTTCAACCACAACAAATCATTGCACCATTTGACAAGTGGGAATTGGATTTTATTGGTCCTATAGCTCCAACATCAAATAACAAGAAATACATCCTGGTTTGCACATATTACCTTACAAAATGGGTAGAGGTCAAAGTCTTACAATTTTCCAAAGATGGAAATGTTGCTAAGTTTTTCTATGAAGATATATTTACAATATACGGTGTTCCTAGGGAAATTGTAACAGATCAAGGTCCTCAATTTACATCAGATCTGATCAATAAATTGGTACAAGGATATGAGATCAGACACAAGAAATCTACACCTTACCACCCTCAAGCTAATGCACAAGTGGAAGCTACTAATAGAGAAATGGAAAATATTTTGACAAAAACAATACGACTCCACAGGAAGATTGGGAAACAAGGTTATCTGAAGAAATTTGGGCTTACATTGTTGCAAGGTGTTGCCCTTGGTCTCCTCGATGTGGGCTAGCATGACACTTGGGATTCGTGACATGGTTTAACCGCATCCTATGGATCTTGGATCTTGTATAAATCCAGCGGTTGTATCGAGCATTAACATGTTGATCTTTTGGTGCAACGACAACTGTCTTTGCAAAAATTGGTATTAGAGCCAAGGTCACAGGTTCGAACCCATCGCTTGCTTTGGGGGGATTTTTGCAAGGTGTCACCCTTGATCTCCTCAGTGTGGGCCAGCGCAGTGCTCGCCCTCTGTGACATGGTTTGACCACCTCTTGTGGATCTTGGATCTTGTATAAATCCAATGGTTGTATCAGGCATTAACATGTCAATCTTTTGGTGCAACGACAACTGTATTTGCAAGATACATGACAACCTGTAAAACAACAACAAGCTTCACACCATATGAATTTGTGTATGGAAAGAAGGTTGTCCTTACATTTGAGTTTGAGTATAAGACTCTCAAAACAACAGTGCAATTAGGAATGGATATATCTGCAACACAAAAAGAGAGATTGCACAATCTCAATGATTTAGATGAGATACACATGGAAGCAATTCATCATACCGAGATCATACAAAATAGAGGATGCAGTGGCATGATCATTTTATCAAGACAAAACAATTCAACATCGGTGACTAAGCTCTACTTTATGATTTGAGGTACAAAGACCATAAAGGAAAGTTGCAAACATGATGGATAGATCCATATGAAACACATCATTTTTTTCCTAATGGAGTAGTTCAACTATTAAGTATTGATGTTGTAAGATTTCCACTCTTAGTCAATGACCATCGATTGAAGCTCTACAAGAATCCACTACAAAAGGATGATTTATTAAGCACTCTTCAACATTAGTTTGAACCAAAATTACATGATCCATCACCAAACATAATCACTACATCAAATGAAGTCTCAACATATGAGCCATGCAGCTCACCTACTAATATTTCTCAAGCATAATCATACAAAAATTCACATGCACATGTGACACTTGAAAACCTTTATTTTTTTGGACTTGCAACATAGCTCATGGGACTTGCAGCAACACACCCCAAGGAACATCATTTACAAGTGACTTGTTTCTTTAGCTACTCGTAGCACTTACAAAACTATCATTTCATCCATGTTCCTAGTACCACCATTTACTTTCATATCATGTAGCTTATTCATACCATTACACATAGGTATTACCACTCACTTTCATATCACCTGCACAATGCAATAAATTCCTCCCTTCCATCATACGCTTTTTGCAGCCTTTCACTCAACACTCCTAATTCTTCGCCACATTCTATGCTCATGTTAAGTTACTTTTTCATCCACAACCACCTAAATTACTTCACCATCAAATCATATCATTTCAAATCTTTCACCATACCGCATGATGGCATCCATTCATCTTCACACACACCAAATTTCACTTCACAACATACTAACATGAACTTCTAGCATTAACTACCTATGATTAACATTTAAGATTGCTAATTTTATATACATTTATAATTCATGCACACATTTTCAACTTCATGTTTCATAATTCCAATGCTTAATATTTATTATCCCTGACCCTTCCATACCTTCTATTTGAGAACAAATAAAATAGGTTGGGGGGTGGGGGGGGGGGTAGCCAAAAGGTCTTTATTGTTTTCAATTTCCTATCTATCACCAAAAAAAGTATAGTTTCAAAGTAGAAGTATCCAAATTTGAGCGAAGGTTATTTAGGAACAAAGTAATAGAGTTGAGCAGAGGTTATTTGAAAACAAAGTACTATAGAAGAAAGCAACAAGATATTGTCAGAAGGGAGCTCACAACTCAAAATTTGTTGTTAGAAGATAAACAATTCTTTCCAATCTTCAAACATGCAAGTTGGTTGGACTATTTTCTCAGACTTACAACAAAGTATAATGAACTGATGACCCAACAATTTACAAATACTTTGCAAAATGATGAAGCCATTGTAAGTGGTTTGAGGGTTAATACTTCAGAAGGAACCATAGTAAAAGTATCAAGATTGCCAAGAGCAGAAGAATTTCCAGTAAGAGTGGATGCACTTGTTGTAAAAAATGAGTTCTTATTACCAAGAGAAAATTTGGATTCTTCATCACAAGGTATGAAACACCTTTCTTTACCCTTGCTTTGGGCTTCAATTGCTTCATATATTGTTAGATACTTGATTTGGGATGACATGCAATCACTGTTGTATACTGTACATTTTAAGCTCCCTAGCCATTTGCTCCACCAGAGAATGGTGAATGTACCAATTTTTTTGTATAATTTGCTAAAGAGAATGCCAATTGAGTATAGAAAGAAAAGGAAACCATCTAATCTTTACCATTTTTGTTTGGTCATTTTAATGATTAAAAGAAGTTTTAGAATTCAATTCTCCAACATATTTTGGGAGGATTTTCTAGCCAACAACAATGCTAACAACATTCTCCCAAGACAAATTGCAGAAGAAATGGGCGAAGAAAAAGAAGTAGAATAACCTTCCACAACTGCAACAGAGGGAGACATACCCTATGGATCCCATATTGTATCACGTACCCACAACATAGAGGAACCCATAGAACATGAAGAGCAAGAAACTCAACCTGCAACTTTTGTTGAGCAACCCATAGTTGAAGGGGATACATAAGCCCTTTCTTTTTCTGAAAGCCCTTCTAAGCCAAAGAAAAGAAAAGGTGTGGCCTCTAATTGTGAATCTGAGAAGAAGAAGAAACAACCTACACAACGAAAAGAAAAACAAACCTCCAAGAAGCCCTATTTCTAAAGAAGGGTTTACCTATGTCCATTAAATTAAAGTTTATACTTTAAAATTATCTCTCAACCCTAATATTTTGATCTTTATTTTATAATATTTTGAATACTCTAAACAAGCACAATAATAACATAGATTTGATGTGCTAACTTGCAGTTGGTTTTAAATCCAAAAATAATAAATGTTTCTATTCAATGTTGCATGTCTTGAATATCTTTTTCAGAATATCTGAATCACTCAAGCCCCTTGTTGAACAAGTTCACACGAACCACTTAGCTATCCATCATGGTCAAGTCCTGGCTTAAAAGGAACATTGGAGTAGGAATCCTTGCTTTTCAAGAGAAAAAAATATTATTACTTAGAAAGTTGGATGTGGTAAAACCACCATCAATAGATAATGATTTAGCATTCATTTCACATGAATGGAACTTAAATTAAAATTTATCTAAATATAAATTCTTCCAAACTATATCTTCCCAATGCAATAATCCAAGTAATGATATCATAACTATTATTTACCATGATCCCTCTTTAAGCATTCATACTTAGTGACAACTATCATTGCAAAATGCAAGTACCATTACTAGTTTCAAATTAATTTTTCATATGTTATAAATATATTTTTAAAACCTCACATTAGTACTACATTATAGTAACTATTTAAAAGACACCAATTTTTTGTAAATAAAAAATGATAAGACTGTAAGTCCTCATAGCTGGATTATAGAAAGTTAAATAGATGTACACACACATATACATACATATATATATATATAGTGTTGTAAATTGTTAGCCTTGAGAATTTCACATTAGGTTTTGTCACCCCTAAATTATTGAATCTAATTGGGTCCCTAATTTCCTAAATTATGCATTTTATAGCCCATTTGTACCACTTTTTCAAGAAATTGCAAGCATTGAACAAATGCATCCAATGATTATTTTTCCCTCGACACTTAATGTCTTGGAAAATAGGGCTAGGACCCATTTATCCTAGGGCATATGTGTCCCCCCATTTTGTCGAGGACCAATTTTGGATATGTTGGTGTCGACGTTTTAACATTCAAAATTCAACTTGTAAATGTCAGTTAGTAGGATTTAATTTTTGATAAATTAGAGAAATGCCTATAAATACCTAGTTATTGCATCATTTGAAATCTAATAAGAAAACTATTGGAAAAACTATGATCAAGAGAACTATCAAGCAAGTCAAGAGAAACATTTCAGAGCTTTATTGTAGCAATTCAAGATCCTAACATCATGTCAAATCCTATGTGAGTTCATATGTGTTTACATGTTATCATTATTTTTTAAAATCTAACACTTTTGTAGGTCTCCAAAGCGTTCAAGCAAATCAAGCAAAAAAGATTCAAGACCTTGAGGTGATGTGTATGACTTTAGTCCTTCAAGGAAGCCATTGAAGGGTGGTGAGTTGCAACACTTTGTAATTTCATCATTCCTTCCTATCCATTATTATTTCATGATTGACATTGCCATTGTAGAAGTGGAAACACTTACACAAGGTTTGATTGAAGTAAACCCCTAAATTGCATAACATCTTTTCTCTTTGTGAATGTGCAGATCTTAGGTTTGAAAAGGATTGGAAGAAGTTTGAAGTCAAATTGTTCATTGTTGCATTTGAAGCCCTAGATCTTGTCACCTCACGAAAACTCACTTACAATATTATTCAACGGTGTTTTGACAACTCTACAATTAGGAATCAAAAGATTAGATCTATCATCAAAGGACCTCAAAAGAAGAGAAAAAGTGGCATACGAGAATCCATACTCCTTAGGGTGAATTTTTTTTCATATAGTGATCATAAACAACATTTTTGGGTAGGTACACAGTCCTCTATACTTCCCAGATTTTCTTGCAAGTTACTATATCAATCTATTGTTTATCAAATTATTGCATTTTACATATTAGGTCACATAGTATAACTAGGTTAATCATAGCAACTCAATTCCAAATCATTCCAAGACCCTAAAATATGCAAATCCAGGTCTGATTGGCTCACCTTCATGGTTTAAAGTCAATATAAACACCTTGTGATCTTCATCTTAATGAAACATAAGGAAAATAACCAACAAAACCTACCCAAATTTGGATGCTAGGTTTACACATTAGACCTAGGGTTCCTTTTTTCTTTGTTTCATTTTGGTGAACTTGACTTGTTAACATTACATACCTTCTAAAATTTCATCTTATATCTAAGTTTTGTATTGCATTATTTTTCATTTCTTATCTAGGGTTTCAATTTTGCATCATAAAAAAAATGCAAAATTCAAAAAACAAATTACATATCATTTTGCATTAGGTTTCATTTTAGTCACTTAAATTAGATCTACATTGAGAATTACATTCATAATTGTCATTTGCATTGTTACACATTTGCATTTGCATCACATTGTCTTAATTTGAGCAAATTCTGGAAAAATACTCTATTACAAACTTGTTTGCACACATAAGAAAAACATTTAGAGAGTACAAGAAACATTCAACTTTTGAATTTTTAGAACCCCTATCAAGGACTAAGACACCCTCGGGCGCCTCTATCCTTGTACACTTGCATCAACAAACTTTTTACACACATCTTTGTATCTTTTTCTTCAATCTATTTGTGCTTCTAGATCTCAATTTTAACATTCTTACTTGCATACATTTAGTTCAAAAAGTGATAAAAAGTGACAAAAAGGCATTATTTTGTTTCAGAATTGCATGAAAATCATCACTTTCAAATTTAGGCATCTTACAATCAGTCAATTTTTGCATTTTAGACGAAAAAATTGCATTCAAAAATGTCACTTATTGCTCACATATTGTTACACACTTGCATTTGCATAAATTAAGCAAATTTTTTAAAAATATTCATTGCCAAACCTATCTACATAAATTTAGGCATCTTACAATCAGTCAATTTGTGCATTTTAGACCAAAAAATTGCATTCAAAATTGTCATTTATTGCTCACATATTGTTACACACTTGCATTCGCATAAATTAAGAAAATTCTGGAAAAATATTCACTGCGAAACCTATCTGCAACCAAACCTAGAGTCCTTAAGCAGAGTCACACATAGTCAGATTTTGAATCTATGAAAAACTAGCCTAGGACACATACACCCTTGGGTGCCACCGTCCTCTTGTTGTTAACAAAACCAATTTTCGCATAGGATTGTATTGTGATGTCCTTTGTCTAATTTTGTTGTTTGAATCTTATTTTAGATGGCTATTTTAGTGTGTTTGTTAGTTTAGTGTTCATAGTGGGTGCACTTAAGTGTTTTGAAACTCACATGATTTTCACGACCTAGTGTCTTATTTCCAATACTTCAATGAGATGTAGTTCTAGACTTATGGAGCTCCACATTGTTACATCCATTGTGTATACCGAGTCTTCTAAATCATTCATGTAGAGTGTTGTCAATACTCAACCCATTTTGGACTCTATCCCTAATGCTACCATACCAATGAAAACCTTGGAATCACCCATTTTTATAGATTTTGATGTTATGGTTGCCCATGTTTTTGAAGATAAACTGAAACAATTGGACAAAGATTTAGAAAGACTTCAAGACTTTGTGAGTACTGAATACTTTGCTGGTACAACAATCCCTATAATAGATAACATAAGGAAATTAATTAATGATGATCAAGGATTAGAGGTATTGTGTAGCCTAACACATATAGTTGATGCTAATTTACCTACAATGGCTAGTTGCGCTCAAGCTTTGGGATACACTCAAAGTTAAGGAGGAATTCAAATCTCCCTCCTTACAACTATAATCTCTATCCCTACATACACAAATCCAACTATCATTTCAACGATACAACAAAGCATTGGTATAACTCCAACATTAGGCCTTTTCACTAGAAATCCTTATGATTTTGAATCTTCGCATGTCACACCTCAAGTTTCATCCCCTCTCATAAATTTACAACATAGTATTCCACCAAGCACATACACAATTCCACCACATTCTCAAAACATGTCAACCAATGATTATGTGATTAACCAAATTTTACAAAATGTAACCTCACTTCAACAACAAATATCAACTTTGAGCCAAAACCAAAATTGACAACCATCATAATATGTCAAAATGATCCCATTGCCACTGGAAATGTTGAAAACACCAATTCCATAAAATATAGATACCATGATTTCAGAAGTACAACGGTAAAGGAAACCCTAGCAATCATATATCGACATTTACCGCCTTGTGTAGTGACTTCATTATTCAAGATAAACTCATGGCTAAACTCTTTCCTAGGTCATTGAAAGATATGACTTTGGAATGGTTTTGTTGATTTCTGAATAACTCAATCCACTCATTTAATGAACTTGCTGATGCATTCCTCCATCATTTTCAAGTAAACATTAGTCCTAATATTACCTTAATTGATTTAATGTGATGCAAGCAAAATAAAAATTAAAAGGTCGCAAACTTCATAGGCTATTATCAGTTGCTTTATTCACAAATCAATCTTACTCTACATGATGTGGATGTCCAAAGAGTGTTAATTGGAAACTTGCAACCTGACATAAAGATAGAATCTTATTGATGAAATATTAATCCTTTATACATCTATGTACGACCCTTCATGACTATCAGAATTTGATTAGTCAAAGAGACATCTTCATTGATTCCTACTGAGAAATTTGAATCTGTACCTCAAAACAACTATCAACCATTCAAAAAACAAATCAAAAACTTTATCAAGTTACAATCACCTCAAAAAAATAACCACATTGACCCTCAAGTTTCCACCATAAGTTCAACTCCATGCCAATTTAGATTGAAAGGTAGATAATTTATGTAGTTACCCAACACCCTCCATTAGATCATGTTGCAAATTTTGAATAAGAACTTAATTCGCTCGCCTCCGGTTAAACTCGTGGATACAACCAAACCTCTACCTCCAAGTTACAATCCAAATGCCTTTTGTCAATATCATCACATAAGTGGACATGATATAGAACAATATATGCACCTTAAACATCAGCTTTTCAAGACCTCATTGATTCTAATCACATCCAATTGGGCAGTATTAATGATCAAGGGAATATGTTTGTTACCTCACTTAACCAAAACCTGCAGATTTTTACCAATCCAATACCAAAGCACTCATCCAAATTTGTGCAAGCTTGTGATGTTACAAATGATGAGATGAATATTGATAAGACCGATGGCATGAGTGATGCTAATAATGATGATAAGAGTGATGATGAGGATGGTCTACAAGATAGGGTCACCCTCATAGACGTTCAACCTCGTAAAGGCCAAACCACTTTGTTACCCAACATTGATTTCACCTATATTGATGCATCTGTACATTCACTCAACAACCATATCTACATCACTGGATGTATTAATGACAAGCCGACAATGAGGATACTCATTGATCTTGTGTGTGTAGAGAATGTGATCACTAGGGAATTCTTGTTTGTGCATGAATTTTATCAAGATTTTTATAAACAATCGAAAGCTTGGTTGAAAACTCATGATGGTTTTTCTCACCCTACGATAGGTTTGATCACTCTTCCTCTTAAAGTTGGAACAAAACAATTAGATGTGTCATTCTCCATCATCCCGACTTTGGACCAATTCTGTGTGAAGCTAGGCTACCCATGACTATGCTCCATGAAGTTCATCCCATTGGTTATTCAAAAGTGCATAAAGTTCCCATTTGAAAATGAGATATTCACAGTGCATCACAATGAGTTTAATCCTTTATCCTCTCGTGGGAATTTTTCATTAGATTTATTTTGGCCTCAACCTATGGAACCTATAAAACCTCGTGATGACTTCTTTTTCAAGTCATACCAAAAATTAAAGGTGAAGCATATAAATTTTTTATCTCTTACCAATATTTTTGAAAATGACAAGAACATGGTTGTTCCTCCACCAGTTATGGATGAACCCATTCCCCAAGCAAAGACCCTTCCAAGTAACCAAGGTAAGTATGTCGTAGTTCCTCCACCCATATCATACAAAAGACCAAGAGATAATTGAATGATCCCTTTTGTGCCTCCAAAGATAAAATGTGTATAGACCTAAAGAGACAATGGTTTCCCAACCCCTAGTGGTTCCTTTGGTTCCTCCCTTAAGGGAAGAAAAGAGACCAATGGTTGAAAAACCTACTCCTACCCTCTCATAAATTGAAAACCATGCAAGAAGAAATCAAAATGCTAAAGAACGTACGTGTAGGTGTTGTGCTATCACTCATCAATTGGAAGAAAATAATACAATAGTGCATGATAATCCAACACCTATGCAAAAAAATCATGAAGAATAACGACTTTCACCAAAACAAGATATGGAACCAAAATAAGAAATGAAACAAGAACATACAAAAAAAATTGTCATAAAACCTCATGTGTGTGTGAATAAGTGGACTAACTAAAAAGATAAACAAACACACCAATGAAAAGTTGTATTAAAGAAATCTAATTTAAAGATAAACAAACTCTAAGCACAACAGATTCTTCAAAGACATCCCATTGTCCTCTATCTCTAAGGATTCGTTGTAAGCTACTAACTCTTAGATTGTGTAAGCAGTAGCTTGGAAGAATGACAACTTAGAGAACGAGATTATGCAACATGCATTTCTATTGCTAAATGATATGAGATGATTAAGCTAAGGTATGAAACTAAAGTGCTATGCTATGCTCAAGAAATCTAGTAAATGAGATTGTTAAATGATGGATAAATGCAACTATAATGCTCACGCTATATTCGCTTGAATTATAGATCTAAGATCCTTTTCAAAGCACAAAGAGGCTATATTTATAGAATTTTGGAGGAAAAAGCTTAGTTGGAAAAGATCGACGGTTGAAATCAAGTCTGTCAAGATGAATAGTGGAAGATTGAGAAGTTGAGAGAAAGATGGAAGCTAGAGAGAAAGATGGGGAATGTTTCCTCCTACACAAACTTTTCCATTCAAAAATGAAGGAAAGTTACCATTTGACCATTTTAGTTATGAGGAGTTAGTTGGTAGTTGAGGATAAATCCATAATTAAATAATTAAGTTATTTAATTATATGTGAATGAATTTAGAAGTTTCCATTATTAAATAATTAATATTTAATCATGTGTGAGAGATGAAAAAGGTGTTTAATTAAATATTTAGAATATTTAATTATGTGTGAAGTGAAGAAAATGTTTAAATATTTAATTAAATTCAGAATGAAGAATTAGACATAATAAATTTGGAAGAATATTCTTTTATTTGAATTTAAAATTCAAACTTATGATAATTAATATAAATAAATTATGAAATTTATTTAATTAATTAAGAGGAAGATGAAAAATGGTAATAATTAAATAAAATTATTTATTTAATCAAAGTAGAAGAATTAGAAAGTGAATTTATATGTAGATGACTTTAGAAGATTAATTAAATAATTCATATTTAATCAATTATCAGACTTGATTTAATGTGACTATTTTTAGAAGTATACATTTTTCCCCTCTTTGAAGTGATATGTTTTACACATTGTTCAAAGAAAAATTCAGATAACAAAATTTTTGTCCATGACTTTGAAAAACTAACTGATGATGCTATATGCCCCCTCGGGAGATAAATTGCAAGTGTGAAGATTTTGAATCATTTGATGGTGATTCATCGATTTATCTCCTGAAATAACGCTCAGCATGGTGAAAATAAAAATAACCCTACCTTATTTACCCCCTTAAAAGGTGGAAAAAGGTAAAAGCCATTGTTATTTGAATAGTTGCATTTGGTGAAAACAGAGCTCTGCGAGAGGAGAAATCGAGATGTTGATCCACTACGAGCGACACAGATTCAAGCGAGTTTGCCGACATCAACGACCAACTACGTATGGTCCTTTGGTAAGATCGTGAAACCTTTCCTTGTGATTTTTTTTTGAATCCTGCATGATTTTTGGACTTTTTAGAAATTAGAAATTATGTTTTAACGCATAAATTTGCATTTTAGCGCATATGAGCTTTCATCTAGCGCATAGGATAGGTAGAATAGTGCATATAAGTTAGCGAATCCATGCCACAAAGTAGCACATAGATTCAGGGCTTTAGTGCATAAGCTGATTTAGTGCATAGGTTGATCAAGTAGCGCATAGATTTAGGGTTTTAACGCATTTGCTAGATTAGCGCATAGATTTGATCATTTAGCGCATCCACTTGATAGAGTAGTGCATATGATGAATTAATGCATTTAGCCTATGTTTTAGCGCATTCATGGATAAACTAGCACATTTGATGATTTAACACATAAATAGTCTATTTTAGCGCATCCATGAAATTTAGCTGATTTTGAATGTTTGAAGATCAATTGATGACCGCTTGATGCTTGTTTCTATATTAGATGACTGATTGGATGAAATTGAGTAGCATCGAGGATAATTGACTTGATTTTAAAGATGATTTGATAAATTTTTTCTCATGTTGAAAACAAATAATAGAATGATTGTGATTCTGATAAATTTTCTTTCCAAAATGAAAAACAAATAGTAATGATGATGATGTGTTGTTGATTGGCTGATAAATTTGTCTTCATGCTTGATGAAAAATAAATAGTAAAGTGATGATTTTGATGATGTTGATTTTGATCAATTTTCTTTCATGTTTAATGAAAAATAAATAGTAATGATTGATTTTCTTCTGATAAATTTTCTTTCCGAAACGAAAAAAAATAGTAAAGATGATATAATTCCCTTACTTGATATGCTTTCGCCTGATATATGATATATAGGAGGATTTTAAAATCCTCCAGATCCGAGAGAGATTTCCCCATACTTGGGAGATGATTCCTAGATTGGCCTAGTAGGAGGTTGGGGTTATTGCTAGATGTGGTTTGGGTTCACTCCTTAGGATCCCATAGTATAGGGTCAACAAGGAACTATTGACAATGTTAGCCGAGTGGTGGCATTGTGAGAATAACACCTTTCACTTGCCCACTGGAGAGATCATAGTCACACACGAGGATCTGTACAAGATTCTAGGGATCCCAATAGTCAGTGAGATTGTGGTCTATGACCACAAGGAGACTGGGGGGATCGAGGCCTTGCAGAGAGTATTTTAGGATTCATGTATTTGCAAATATGATATCCCGTGGAAAGACATGGTTGAGGGTTATGCCCCACTTCCCTCAGTTTTGGTTGGCTTCATTGGTGGCTTCCTATGTTCTGAATGCAGGTCGAAGGGACTATCAGTTGGTTGGGGTCAGATATTGGAGGACATGGTCCTTCATCAGACCAGATACGCATGGGGTTCCTGTATGTTAGCCCATCTATACCACAATTTACATCAGGTGGTATACACAGATGGGAAGAGTATATCTTCTAGGGTGACACTTCTACAAATTTGGGCGTGGGAGAATATTGCTATTACCCACCTCTTTGCAGGGAGAGATCATCCCATCGGGTGACTATATGTTTATGCTTACACAGGTCCACTTGTCTAGCCTAAGCTAGGCAAGTTGGAATACTGGAGGAGAGTGCTTGAAAACATGGACAGTGTTGTCTGGAGGTCGTATGTTGATTGTGAGGCCTAGGATGAGGATGATATTGAGCTGATGTATTGCAGCATATGGAGATATATGATTGGGAGGACCCCATTTATCATCGAGATATTTTTGGTTATGTGGGTCCTGAGACAGTTCGACCAAGTTCAAGTGATTCCCCAGGGGTTTTCCCATTATGCCAGATGATGAGAGGATGTGGCAGAGTGGGGTCCGTTTATCCCATATGAGGCAACCAAGGTAGACTATATTTCTTTACAACCAGAGTTTTAGGATTACAGGCCGGATATTTTGGATGCCTAGATGATAGAGGAGTATGCTGCATACTTCCATACTCATCCATTCCCTAGGTTGACCAACCTAGATGAGCTTGCCCCACTATTAGATGGATTAACATTGCAGTGGAAATAGAGACAACCACAAAATAGGCACATGCAGAGCAACCCGACAGAGGAGGAGAGGATGGGGGTGGTGGTCAGGATATGGATATTGACGGAGATGAGGGGGAGGAGGACATCAATGATGATGATGATGATGGGGATGACGGGGGTGGTGGGGAGAGATTATTTTTTGATGTCTCATTCAAGACCAGGGCCAGGACAATGAGGGTAGTGGAGCAACCAATTGTAGGCCCTTCACACATTACCATCAGGGTGCCATCTCGAGAGAAACCGGGATAGATTGACACTTTATAGACACAGGTGCAGGCTCTCCAGAGCCAACTAGCACATGCACAAGCTACCATATCATAGTTATAGGCACAAATGGCATAACCACCACCCCCAGACCCACAGATAGCCTAGCTGGTTGCATAGAGGGACAACTTCAGACAACGATGCCAACATGCAGAGGGGATAACAAAGAGACTGTTGAGATTAGTACAGGGTACCTCTATTAGAGAGGTTGTAGCAGAGGGGTTGGAGACTACTCGGGAGTGTGAGTATTACAGGATGATGTATCATGAGGTAGTACCTCCTAAGAAGAGGATAGCCTATACTCAGTTGGGTACCAAATCTCACACTCACTCACACAACCATACCAAGATTTCTACTAGGAGTGTGGATCAGCCAATCAGATGAGAAACAGGTGGCACCAGCGGCAGAGATCCAATGAGATCTACTACTTTCGATGACATCAATAGTCATGGTCCTCATAGTGATGGTCCTCAATGATGATTATGTATACATCATTCTTGTCACATTTTATATATCTCTCTTAGACATTTGATATCATTGTACCCTTGGAAATTTATTTTGATGAGATTTATATGATATGCAGCAGTGGTTTTGATATGCAGTAGTGGTTTTGATATGCATGTACCTTTTATTATGCTATTATGGATGTTCATGTATGCATTTTTATTTCTATATGCCATGTTGCTTATGATTATGATGGTGCATTTTTATGGATAATGATCTTTGCATGATGAATCTATCTTTTGATGTGATGATAGTGATAATGTTTATGCACATGATATGAATGACGATGATGTTTATGATTGATAAATATGAAACATATATTATGATGGATGATGGAATGATTTTTATGATGTGATTATGTATGCAAAAGTGATGAAATGGATGCAATGAATGCATTTTATTCTTTTTCGATGTATGGTTATGAAAAATGATGTCATGATATGGATGTGATAAATACAAAATAAAAATGATAATGAAAATGCCATGGTAATGATAACAAATGAATGATAAAAATATGATATGTTGAATGAAATGATATGTAATGATGAGATGATAAAAATGATTGTGAAAGATAACGATAATGAATGATTTATGAAAATTCCGTGAAATGAATATTAAATGATATGAATCTACTGGTAAAAATGATAATGATAATAAACTGATATGAATATGAAAATGTATGATATATGATAATGAATGAAATATGATAATGAATGATAAAATGATGTGAAAATATGATAATGAAAATGAACATGAAAATGATGATGTGGAAATTACATTAGACTAATACTGATAATGTTATGATATGACATGGAAAATGATAATATGCAAATGATAACCCAAAATGATAATGCAAAGATGGAATGCAAAATGATAATGCAAACTAATAATGATAATGATATGAAGATAAAAATGATATGAAAGTGAATATTAAATGGCATGAAACTAATGGTGAAAATTATAATAAAAATGAAATGATATGCAAAAATGATTATGTCAATGATAACACAAATGATTAATGCAAAATGATATATGAAAATGAAATGAATGATTGATAAATGACATGAAGATGATGTGAAAATGATATGAAAATGAAAATTAATTGAAAATGATATGAAAATAAAATTGCAAAGAGGATATGAAAATGAAAATGCAAAGATGATATGAAAATGATATGCAAATGTCCAAGTATACTCAATCATTGCTTTAAAAGAGATATGTATCGTTTCCCACCTCCAAAATTTATTATACGATCACAAAATGAATGCAATATATATAAATCATGCAATTCTAACTATGCAAAATGAACTACACACTATTGTCATTATGTGAGCCAATTTTATGCTTGTTTATCATCATTGAGCCTTTTGATATGTTGAAAGTTAGTACAAGTATCATAGGGTAGATCTGACCTGATAATGTCTTGAGTACAACTTTCATGATGTTTGATATAACAAGTTAATACAAGCATAGAGGTATAATTGAAACGAGATGACCTGAATATTGCTTGCGTAAATAGAAAAAAGTTAATATTTTTCCTATTCAAATCCTGAAATTTCATCAATGATACTTTTGTAAACCATGTCTCACGACAAATTTGCAGAGTAATAATGATTAACTTGCAAACAAAAATCAAAGAAAAATCATACTCCTTCCTCGTGACTCTAGTTCAATACATTATTGAGCCACTCTAGAGATATGATATCAAATTTCAAAACAACAATTCAACTTATGCTTGAAGTGTTTCAATCACTGTATTCAGATTAAGATCATTTAGTTTGTTTCAGTTTCATGTCTTATAGCTATTTTGACTAGGCTTGATTGGATATTTGATTATTGATCTGATATTCTAATATTGGACGCATGCTGCTATTTGTCTGCCAAAAAGTTCAAAAGTTGAATGCCCCCAGTGAGTTTTCACTTTGAATCTCGATTATACACAACCGAATGTTAGGAATATAAACAATGATCATCAAGCCATGATGAAATCCTTGTCGTCTTTAGGAAATGTTGTACGCATGATGTAGATATGATGATAAGGTATGGATTTGGTGCTGATAAAAATGACTACGGATGAATGATGCAAAATGTAACCTAATAGATGGAAGAGCCAACTAAATTACAAATAACACCTGTTTGCTAGGTTTTCACCGTTTGTTTTTATTGCATTTTTTCAGATTTTGTGAATTTTTTGTTGTTGCCAAGACACCTGTTTGCCAGGTTTTCATCAAGGCAATGATTTTTCCTTTTTTTTTGTATTTTCTCTTCTTTTTTTATGTTGTTTTTGAATTTTTTAAACATAGAACTTCTTCAAATAGATTCTATTGATTGGATCTTCAAACAAGTCCTCTTCTAGCATAAATAGATGATATGCCCCCAAACCATACATTGCAATGATGACAAATGGACCCCACCAATTGGGTTCAAACTTTTCTTTCTTCTCCTGATCTAGTTGGTTGTGAGGATTTTCTTTCAGGACCAAGTCACCCACTTGAAATATGTGTGGTTTGACTCTATGATTTTAGCTATGGGACATAACTTCTTGAAAACCCTTCAAGTGATTGGCTGCACTTTGTTGTCTCTCATCAAGTATCTCTAGTTCTTGCAGTCTTGAAACTTTGTAGTCCTCATCAGTTGTGAGTCCCTTCAGTGAGACTCAAAGTGAGGGAATCTCAACTTCTAGTGGAAAGATTGCTTCTGCTCCATAGACCAAAGCATATGGGGTGACCCCTGTTGGTGTGTGAATGCTGGTTCTGTATGCCCACAAAGTTGGATTTAACTGGACATGCCAAGCATGACCAACATCATTCATCGTCTTCTTCAGGATCTTCAAAATTGTCTTGTTTGAAGCTTCTTCTTGGTCATTTGCCTGTGGATAATAAGGTGTCGAGAACCTGTGTAGTATATGGAATCTTTCACAAAGTTTGTCAACATCTTGATTCTTAAAATGTCTTCCCTTATCCGTGATAATGGAGTTGGGAATGCCATACCGACATATGATATAATTCAAGATGAAAGATGAAATTTGTTTGTCGATTACTGTTGTTAATGGAACAACTTCAATCCACTTGGTAAAATACTCGGTGGCTGTGATTATGAACTTATGTCCATTTGATGAAGATGGGTGAATTTTTCCAACCAAATCTAATCCCCACTGAGTGAAAGGCCAAGTGGTAGTGAAGGGTTGAAAATCTTGAGGAGGAGCATGGATGAGATTTCTGTGAATTTGACATTTCAGACATTTCTTCATAAAGGTGAAGGATTCCTTTTCCATGGTTGGCCAATAATAACCAATTCTGACAAGTTTCTTAGCCAAGGCTAGTCCACTTGAATGAGTCCCACAAATACCACCATGAACCTCTTGTAAGGCCTTTTCATATTCATTACGTTCGAGACATCTAAGGAGGGTATTGTCAAGACCAAGTCAGTATAGGTTATCAACAATTAGGGTATAGCGAGAAGATTGGCGTATGAAGTTTCTTTTCTAATTCAGGGACAAATTCGGGGGTAAGATAGTATCTTTCAGATAGGCATAGATTTTTCCGTATAAGGGGGAATCAAAACCAGTTAGGTGAAAAATGATTTGGGTTTCAGGATTGTCATAGGCAGGGGAAATAGTTGTTCCACCAGGAATTCGTATCGAGCTTGGTTCTCTGATAATTATAGTAGTGACGCAATTGTAGCCATGGCATCTACAACTTTGCTGTCGATTCATGGATTTTGCATGAACTTGATCTCAACAAAATACTTCTTGAAATCATCTACCATGTTTTTATAAGGTATTAAATTGTCATCTTTAGTTTGATAGTCATCATTTATTTGATTAATGATCAATTGTGAATCACCAAAAACTTGTAGCTCTATGATCTTCTAGTCCAATGCTATTCTCATTCCAATGAGTAGTGCCTCGTACTCGATGATGTTATTTGTGCAAGGAAACATCAATCGATAATAATTTGGAATGGCATGTCCCTGAGGTGTGACAAAAATAATTCCTACCCTCGAGCCATGTTGTGTATACGACCCATCAAAATAAAGTTTCAATGATTTCTTGGTAGTTGCTATGAAAACATCGGCATCAGGAAATTCAATGTGCATTGGATGGTCTATTTGTAGAGGTGCCTCTACCAACTGATCCGCTATGACCTTCCCTTTGATTGCCTTTTGATCCACATAGTAAATGTTGAACTCACTTAGGATCATTACCCATTTAGCTAACCTGCCAGTTAAGGTTGCTTTGCTCAGAAGATACTTTGAAGGATCAATTTTAGCCACAAGTTTGACTGTATGAGCTTTGGGAAGAAAACACTACTTCCAAATAATCCTTTTCAATGAAAGTGTAATTGACCTCATGGCTTGTCAATGTCATTATGATGTAATGTACGACTCACTAGTCTTTTCCTGTTCTATCCTCTTGTGCCAATCATGCCCCCAAGGATACTTATGTGGAAAAAATGTATAGTATGAGTGGTTCACCTTGTACTAGCAGGATCAATATTGGTGGGCTAATTAGATAATGCTTGATCTGATCAAATGCTACTTCACACTTATCTTCCCATTTGAACGGGACATTTTTGTGCAAGAGATGTGTGAAAGGCAAAATCTTGTCTGTTAGTTGTGCGATGAATCTCCTGATGGATTGTAGTCACCCTTATAATGACTGAAGCTGATTGATGTTCCTTGGTGGAAGAATCTCTGGGATGGCTTGGACCTTCGCTAGATCCACCTCTATTCCTTTTTCTGACATAATATAGCCTAAGAGCTTTCCAGATTTTACCCCAAAGACACATTTCTTGGGATTGAGTCTGAACTTAAATTTTTCCATTTTGACAAAAATATTAGATAAGATATCTAGATGTCCCTCCCTTGTGTTTTATTTTTCTAAGAGATCATCTACATAATCCTCCATGAAAGTGTGCATCATGTCATGAAAAATTGTAGTCATTTCCCATTGATATGTCGCTCTTGCATTTTTGAGTCCGGACGACATTACATTCCAACAATATGTACCCCAGGGACATGTGAATGCAGTTTTATCTTGATCTTCAGGTGTGATATTTATCTGATTATACCTAAAAAATCCATCCATCAGTGAATACATAGCATGCCCTGCTGTCAAATCCACAATCATGTCAATGTTCGATAGAGGAAAATCATCTTTTGGACACACTTTATTTAGATCCCTAAAATCTTTGCGAATTCTAATTCATCCATTTGGTTTTGACATTGGTACAATTTTGGAGATCCATTCTGCATAGTCGATAGACCGAATGAATCCTACATCCAACAACTTCTTTAATTATTCTTTGAATAGCAATGCAACATGTGGGTGCATCTTTCTAAGATTTTGTTTCACATGTTTTTCACTTGGCATGATGGAAAAATGGTGCATGATAAGATTTGGATCCAATCTAGGCATATATGCATATGACCATGCAAAGTTGATTTGATTATCATTCATAAATTTTGTAAATTTTGGGACTTCTTCCTCTGTTAATGATGCAACAAGTTGCAGGATCTTCGGTTGTTCTGCAGTGCTTATATTGATTTCTTCTATTGGTTCTATCAAAATAGAAGATCTCTCCTGATATTGCTCAAGGAGAGTGTCAAGTTCCTCATCTTTCAGTGCCTTTGAAAGATTTTCACTGTCAGATACACTCTTTATTTTTTTCTTTTTCATGATCTAATACTGCCTTTCTTCGGTTTTCACCATTAGATCTTTCTTTCATATTGTTAAATTTATAGCTGGGAAACTTGGCACTCTCTTGACTGAGATTTTGATCATACGATTCATTGGTGGAACCTATTTTGGATAAACAAAGAAAATTTACAACAGTTTCATCATCTGGGAAAATTGGGATATCAATCGGTTCAGTTTGTTCCCAATCAATAAGCTCGGGATGGACGAAGGGTAAGGGATCATCTGGCTGGGTGAGGTCACTGGTAGTTAAGGTCATGACACGATTATCATTCTTTCTATGGGGAAGATCTATGATGGTATCCTCCTGTTGATTATCCGTCTCGCTTTGAATCAAATCATCATCACTCGACTCATGGTCGCTTTGAAGTACGTAGTCAAGTGGAGGCCTTGAAATTTCCCCTTGTGTGAGCATGGGTGTATATTTTTGTATAACATCCACCTATTTGTCTCTCCATAATTCATCATTATAAATAGTATCCCATTCATACTCATTGGAATCGGTGTTAGAATTCTCCTGCAATCTCAAAAAAAATTCAGCTATCTCTTAATTAGATTTCTTTTGGACTGTTTCATTTGCATCTTCACCATATCCAAGTCCAATTTTATCTTTTGGATGTGTTATTTTTGGTTGGATAGGTTCCACTATTCCTTCTTTTCTCTTGCCTATGGGGCTAGTTCCTTCATAACCCATTTTTTGCATTATTGTATAACCCTTCCCATATTGTTCAGTAGGCAATTTGACATGCTGAACAAATTCATCTTCATCTTTATAAAGCCAATTAAGAATAGCTCTATCTTCTTCATTTTCACTTTCTTGAGTTTTTTCCTTGATGAATCTCCCATCAAACTTGGTGATGGGAATTGAATTTTGTGTTCTTGATGTGGAAGTCGCTACAACTTGTTGTGTAGATACTGTTCGCTAACCATGTGACCTTGGAGAGATAGGTAGGTTAGGGAGGCATAGTGAATATTATCCCACTCCGTTATTCTTTAATTGGAACTTTGTGCCAAATATTTTTATCAATTCCCTTGTTTGATCATTGTGTTTAGAAGGAGAAACAACCAGAGCCTCTCTATTATGTGGGACAAAGGTGTCTTGTGTTGCTCTAAGGTTAGAAAAAATCTAACTTCTATTATGATCTGTTGGTATGGTTATTTCTTGTCTGTCATATGGAAATTTTAGACATTGATGATAATTCGACGAAACCGCTTGCATCTCATGGATCCATGGGCGACCCAAAAGTATGTTATAAGATAAGTCTTGATCCAAAACCTGACAAAAATTGTTCTTTACAATAGGTCCCACTCTGATAGGTAACATGATGAGGCCTTTAAAAGCTCATTCCTCATCATCATATGCTTTGATTGTTATTTTTCTCCTCAGATCAATAGACTTTTCAGAATAACCTAAGGCAAGAACCAATTTTAAGGTACAAATATTTAGACCGACTCCCCCATCTATTAAGATAGGTTTGATTTGGGTTTTATGAACCATGACTTCTAGATAAAGTAATGAATTATGGGGATGAGTCATGGAGGCATCATCCTTTTCAGAAAAGGATAGGCATGTGGGTGAGGACAAGTGTCTCACCATGGCTTGAAATATGTCAATATCCAAATTAGGAGATACGGTTGTGTCAACGAGAGCCTTCTCCAAAATGTTCTTATGTGTCGGCGATATTTTAAGAAGCTCCAAGGTAGAAATTTGAGCCGATGTTTTCTGTAATTGATCGACTAAATTGTACTGCCTTGGAGGGGGAACAATTGATTTGGATGAGCTTCCTTTTACAATAATTTTATCTTGTCCCCTCATTGTTGCATTAACTTCTTGATACTCCTGCTTTCCTTTGACTTTAATGACGTTGACTTGCTGGTCACCAATGTAGATATGATTAATGGTGGTGTCATAGACATGATTTACATTTTTTCCTTTGTCACCTAAAGATTCCCCTTTGTGATAATTAGGGAGAGGATCCTTGAATGACTGGTGATCTTCATTGGGATTATGTCCCTCAACAGTTATGGTGTGATTGCCAATCAAATTCTGGACCAAAATTTTCAAACCTTGGCAATTATTTGTATTATGACCTTTGCATCTATGATAATCACAATAATACGAATCATTCCATGATGATGGTTTGACTCGTGGCTCATAATCTCTTTTCCATGGCAATGTGATGGAATTTTGATTCAAAAGATCCTTAGAATTGATTCAAGAGACTAGCTCAAGAGAGTAAAACTGCATCAATTTGAGAAAAACTATGATCTGGGCGGATTTGAATTTTAATTGCTGCTGAGATTATTACCATGATTATTGGCCATATTTTCTTGGTTGGAATTATTTCCCTGATTGGAATTGTTATTGCCTTGGTTAGTGGAATTTCTAGGATTGTTATTGTTACATTGAATACCTGATAGATTAAGAATGGTTGTCTTTGCTTTCACATTGTTGGCATCTACCACCCCATCATTTACAACATTCTTATTTCTATTCCAGAATCGTGATTTATTAGTTGTTGTTGTTGTGATTATATGAATTTGGACCATCTTTGTCAAGCTTTAATACTCCTCTCTTGACCAAGGCTCCTTCGATGGTGATCGCATTTTCAATAAGTTTATCAAACGATTGAGGACAACGAAGATTGAGCCGATAAATCATTTCTTGATTTAGACTGTCAATAAATATTTCCATCTTTTCCTTTTTAGGAACTGGTCAAGAATATCTTGCTAATAACCTTCTCCATCTTTGCAGAAATGTGATGAAGGGTTCCCCAGTATTTTTCTTTGCTTTGCACAAATCAAGCACGGTTATTTGATGTTGTATATTTTATGAGTATTGAGATATGAATTTATTGATTAAATCCTCAAATTTTTTGATGGGGGGAGTGATTTTGGAAATCCACTCCATGGATTGTCCACCTAGAATTCTTGGGAACAATCGTATCATGTATGTATCTTCATGAGAAAACTCCAAGCTCATATTAGGAAACTCCCTCACATGATCAATAAGATCCATTTTCCCATTGTATCTATCAAATTTTAGGATTTCACAATGCTTTGGAAAAGGAATCATGTTGAAATTTTAGGATCCATTTTCCCATTGTTTTGCCCCCTTGTATTTCTTTAATTTGTCCTTACAGTGCTCTTATTTGTTGGGTAAGAGCACTAAAATAATTTAAGGGTGTTTCACAATTTTCAGGATCTTCTCTAATTTTCTCAGTATCAAAATCAAAGGGTAGTTTAGCTCCTTGGTTTGCTAACAAAAGAAAGTATCTCTCTTTGTTCCACTCTAGAATTTTGTCCAAGAGAGTATGAAATTGTGGATCTTGTTCAACCTCTTGAAGCACTTCCTAGGTTATTTCATTATTATTTGAATTATTCCCAATATGAAACCTATGAAAAGGATTCTCTCCCCTATCACCCATGTTGCCAAATGGATTTTCCTTTTCGTCTTCTTCTTGATGTTTTTCAGGATCTTGTGAAAATAGGCATATGCTTATACCAAATTTTTACTAACTTTGATCACAAATGGGAGAGGGCAATTTGTTGGATGTCTTAGTCAGAATAGAATGATGGATTCTATTGATATGACTAAAGAAATTTCTAATATTTTTAGTTCGTGATTCCCTCGTTGGAAGGATGATGATCCTATTATGGGAGTTAAACTAGAAATTGGAAAAGGATGTGATGATGCACTTTGAGATGTTTTGATCTTAGTTTGAGAAAATAAGGAATTTGTAAAAGCCTAATGCTTCCAAGTTCTGTATTGTAACACTTGATCAAGATGATTGGAATACAAAATTGTAGGTTGTGGGATGAAAAAGGGATGAATGGGCTGACTATGATTATGCCTCTATGAAAGAGCTCTTCATTGAAAGAAAGCTTGTGAATATAATGGCTCTGAAGAAAAATCATCAGTAAATCCCCTAGAAAAGTCATGATATCGATGAATGGAAGTTCGATGCTCAAGATTTTTTTTTGACTTTGGTATAAAAAGTGTCTCCTTTTCAAAAGATTCTTGTAACTAAGGGACCTTTTTGGCTTCTTGAATTTTTTATCAAGGGATTTCTTAACAAAATTTGTAGATTTCTAGACCCTGAGCATAGAAAAGACTAGACTTGGTGGTAGATTGCGTCAAAAAGCTCTTTTGATTTAGAAAACAGATGCACTACTCTATTCAATGGATGCACTCAAATTTTCAATGAATACGCTAAAAGATTAGATCAATGTGCTGGACTGTTTCATGGATGCGCTGAAACAAATAATCAACGTGCTATAACAAAGCATGGATGCACTAGAAAAGAGCATAAATGTGCTGGAATAGAGCATAAACGTGCTAAAACAGAGCATATATGTGCTAAAACAGAGCAGGGATGCACTAAAATATCCAACCAATGCGTTGAAACAAACATGTTTTGACAGTTTTCTGAATTGGATGATATTTATCTGAATTAATATTTGAAAAACACGACATGCAATAGGAAAATAGTTGTTTTTAAAGTCCTAAAATCTAACAATGAGTGTATGTTCTTTGAAATTTCCATGGGTATGGAACAAAACAAACATTTCAAGTAGACTCACTCTTAATTGTCAAGAAGGTCATCATAATCATCACAACCCACATCTTAGAATCATGTTGACTCACACAGCCATGTCACCCCCTAGAGGGCGCCCATGTTTTTGTCTTTTCCAAGCGTGTACCCAAAGTTAGATTTCTCGATCCCTTGAGAAAATGATCTTTGGAAATTATAAGGTGAGTGTCTTGGGGGTAGATTCTTCCCTCCCCTTGCACTATGAGTATTATAATGTTTGGTTACTGACTTGATTGGCTTCTATACTAATTGTCCGTAGTAAGTGTTTTTGTTCAGTGCAACAAATGATATACTCCCTCAAGATTCCTCCCAACATTTCGAACAAAGGCTTTGGGGATGGTTATCTTGCACACTACTGTAGAGTGGATTTTCATCAACAACTCGCTTTTGATTATAGTGGGTTGGAATCTTTGGCTTTAGGGGTTCCCACTTAGGTCGTTCCTCTTGGGTGAGTAATTTTTCCCACAAGAGCAAGCCTGCTAAGGGTTTTAATAAAGCATGAAATACATGAAATGAAAAGATGAGTCTAGCATTTTGATCACCCAATTAAGGGGAGAGCATAGGCCTATCACCTCATAATCACAACAAACAATCTTGTTCAATTTTAATCCCAAATGACAATTTTCTAAACTAGGTGAAGATGTTGCTTCACAAAAGACATGGGATTCATTTTATCCAAGATAAATCAATTGTTTGGTGACTACCCTAGGATTGGTTTATTTTAAATTTGAGTGACTACCCTAGGATTGCTTCATTTTAACTTTATGCAGAAAGTATTAATCTTTGTCCATGGACGCATCAAAATCAGGATTAAAATTTACAGTCTCATGTATGCGCTAAAAGAACACATAAATGCACTAAAGCAGAGCATATATGTGCTAAAATAAATATAGGTATGTGCTAAAATAGAGAGTAAATGCGCTAAAAGAACACATGTATGCACTAAAACAAAGCAACAATGCGCTGAAATAGGCCTCATATGCACTAAAATTTTCCAGGGATTCGCTAAAATGGGTCTTGTATGTGCTAAATCGTGACTCCAGTTCATAACCTACCATAAAACCTGCAATAAATGATTTAAAACGGGGCAAGGGCCCCACGATGGGTGCCAAAAATGTGTGTGAATAAGTGGACTAACTAAAAAGCTAAACAAACACACCAATGCGACATTATATTAAAGAAATCTAATTTAAAGATAGACAAACTCTAAACACAACAAATTCTTCAACGATGTCCCATTGTCCTCTATCTCCAAGGATTTGTTGTAAGTTGTTGGCTCTCAGATTGTGTAATAAGTAGCTTGGAAAAATGACAACTTAGAGAACAAGATTATGCAACATGCATTTCTATTGCTAAATGATATGAGATGATTAAGCTAAGATATGAAACTAAAGTGCTATATTATGCTCAAGAAATCTAGTAAATAAGATTGCTAAATGCTGGATAAATGCAACTATAATGCTCACACTATATTCACTTGAATTCTAGATCTAAGATCCTTTTCAAATCACAAAGAGGTTGTATTTATAGACTTTTGGAGGCAAAATCTTAGTTGGCAAAGATTGACGGTTGAAATCAAGCCTGTCAAGATGAACAGTGGAAGATTGAGAAGTTGAGAGAAAGATGGAAGCTAAAGAGAAATATGGGGGATGTTTCCTCCTACACAACCTCTTCCATTCAAAAATGAAGGAAAGTTACCATTTGACCATTTTAGTTATGAGGAGTTAGCTGGTAGTTGAGGATAAATCCATAATTAAATAATTGAGCTATTAATTATATGTAACAATGAATTTAGAAGTTTCTATAATTAAATAAATAATATTTAATTATGTGTGGGAGATGAAAAAGGTGTTTAATTAAATATTTAGAATATTTAATTATGTGTGAAGTGAAGAAAGTGTTTAATTAAATACAGAATGAAGAATTCAAAATAATGAATTTGGAAGAATATGCTTTTATTCAAATTTAAAATTCAAACTTATGATAATTAATATAAATAAATTATGAAATTTATTTAATTAATTAAGAGGAAGATGAAAAATGGTAATAATTAAATAAAACTATTTATTTAATTAAAGTAGAAGAATTAGAAAATGACTGATATAAATAAATAATTAAATTTATTTATATGTAGATGATTTTAGAAGATTAATTAAATAATTCATATTTAATTAATTATCAGGCTTGATTTAATGTGACCATTTTTAGATGCATACACCTCTCATTGTGATTAATTTGGATGATGAAGATGAAATTGCTAAAATTGATGAACAAGTTCATAATAAGCTTAATGTGTTATTTTCAAAGAAAATAAATTTAGACGGGGGTAATCGTGATGATCCTCCTAATGAGAGTGACCCACCATGTGTTGAACTTGGATATGCTCCTAGTACAACACTTGTTGTAATCCATTTGCTATTTTTTTGCCTTCCCTATATGATAAGCAATATTGGGATGTGAATGACCCACTTTAGGTCGGCTTGCATGTGTGATACTCCTTTATGTTTGTTTCATGCGATCTTTGTGTTTGTTTGCACATGTTGTGATCTCTCGTGTTGTGTTGCTTTGCATGTATTTTTGTTTATGAGTTTTATTTGGATGACCCTTATTGCTTGGTTGGCACAAGGATACAAGGGAAACAAATCTGTTGTGACATTCTTCTACTTGTATCTTCATTCTTCTTTATGTCATAAAATTTGTCTTTTATTTTTATCTTGTGTTTTCCTTTTGGGATGATGCAAGGCATTGAGAAATTTAGGTCTCTTCCATGTTGACCCAAAAGTGTGTTTGTTTTCTCTCTCTATGTGTTATTCGTCCATTGTGTCCGTTGTTGCACGAGTATTTGGGGAATGATGTCAGTTCCAAGCTCTATTATTTCACTGTAGCAAATACGTATATTGACCCCAAATTCATGGATCCCTTATGTGTTCATACTCTATGTTGTTTGTTGCATTGTATTTTGCGGCAACCCCTATCACGATGTAGTTTTATTTGGAAACATATAATTTGGCATAGGACTTTCCAAATAAGCTCTTGTGACCTTTTATTGCATGGAAATTATCATTTTTCTTCCTTAAAGTAATTGCTCACAACATGGTGTTTTTCAATTTGTTTAAGGTGGGGGAATACATTGGCATTATTTTTCTTCATTTCGTTCACAAGTGTTGGAATTAGTGATGCGTTGACATTGCCATTGACATTTTTACTTCACTTTGTTCATAGGCGTTGAACTTAGTGTTTCCTTGGCATAAAATTTTGATAATTTTGTGGCATCTTATCAGAGTTATCAAGGAGTATAAGTCTCGGTATGGTTGACATGGATGCACACCTAGTGAATAGAAGACTTCACTAGAATTATTTGTTTCTCATTTTACCTTTTCTTGGGGGCTCACCTAGTGGATATTGGACTTCACTAGCATGTGTTTCCTTCATTTTTATGATTCACCTAGAAAATATCAAACTTTTCTATTGTGTGAGTCACGAGCGCCTTTGGTGTGGATCCTAGAATAACACAACTTGCTAGCCTCTAATTATTCATACCCTCCTTTTGCATTTCATGTTGACATCACATGTTTGTGTATGTTGTCTTGCTGCATTTTATACACATGTGCATTCTTTTGTGCTTATGTTGGTTTTCTATGAGATCTTGGATCCTGGGTGCTTGATCATCTCCCTAGATCCTTAGTTGTCTTATGTCTACAACATTTGGACAATTGGACCCCTCCCGACATATATTTTCTACTTTAGTGTGAGTTTGGGCGTAAGTTCATACTCTCACTAAAATGGGGGTTAAATGTAGCGTTGCAAATTGTCACCCTTGGCAATTTCACACTAGGTTTTGTCCCCCCTAAATTAATGAGCCTAATTGGGTCCCTAATTTCCTAAATTATGTGTTATTTAGCCCATTTGTACCACTTTCAAAGAAATTGCAAGCATTTAACAAATGCATCCGATTATTTATTTGCCCCCGACACTTAATGTCCTAGAAAATAGGGCTAGGACCCATTCATCGTAGGGTGTATGAGTCCCCCTATTTTTTCAGGGACCAATTTTGGATATGTCGATTTCAACAATCTAGCATTTAAAATTCAACTTGCAAATGTCGGCTATCAAGATTTAATTTTTCAAAAAATTAGAGAAATGCCTATAAATACCTAGCTATTGCATCATTTGAAATCCAACAAGAAAAATATTGGTGAACTTATGATCAAGAGAACTATCAATTCAAGAGAAAAATTTTAGGGCTTAATTGTAGGAATTCAAGATCCTAACATCATGTCAAATCCTATGTGATTTCATATGTGTTTATGTGTTATCATTGTTTTGTGAAGGCTAAATTTTTTGTACATCTCCAAAGCATTCAAGAAAATTAAGAAAGCAAGATCCAAGACCTTGAGGTGATGTGTATGACTTTAGTCCTTCAAGGAAACCATTGAAGGGTGGTGAGTTGCAAAAATTTGTGATTTCATCATTCCTTCCTATCCATTATCATTTCATCATTGACATTGCCATTATGGAAGTGGAAATATTTACACAGGTTTTGATCGAGGAAAACCTCTAAATTACACATCTCTTCTCTTTGTGAAAGAGGATTGCAGATCTAGGTCTGATCGGTTCACCTTCATGGTTAAAATTCAATCTAAACACCTTGTGATCTCCATCTTAATGAAACATTAGAAAAATACCCCACAAAATAAAACAAAATTTGAATCCTAGGTTTACACATTAGACTTAGGGTTTCCTTTTTTCTTTGTTTCAATATTTATGTATATATACATACATACATAAATAATAATGTATCACTAGTTTGAACGTGGTCATGTATCAATTTATTCATAAAATAGATAAATATGGTATTATATTTCTCTTCCAAATTATCTTCCATTGACTTATAACTTTCACTTGATATGTGGCTACTCTAGAAATATGTGGGATTCTTCATTTATTATTATTATTATTGAAAATAATAGTGTGGCTATTAAGGAAAAATCTATTTGAAAATAAAGGTACTTTATATAATCATTAACATGACATAAACATGATCTTTAATTGACTTCATAGGCATAAGATCTAATTGAGTAAAGTGTATGCAATGTAAGTTATCATGGGTCAAATCCCACAAAAATAATTGTGTATATTAAGCCATTAATATTATAATAATGTTAATGTAGTGTATGAAGTTGTATATTATAATTTTACACTATGTTCAAGGGTCCCTTAACTTATTGGACTTAATTAAGCTTCTAATTTTCCAAATTATGCATTCCAAAGTCTTATTTTTATCATTTTTCGAAAAGAGAACCATCATTAAATAAATGCATTTAATAATTAAATTGCCTTGGATCATGTGTTTCTTGGAGATATAGGCCAAGATCCATTCATCCATGGATGAATGGGTCCCCTTTATGAGCCAGGACCCATTTTAAAATATGTTTTTGGAAACATTTTAATGATCAAAATTTAAATTGTAAGTGTTGGTTGTTGGAATCTAATTTTCAAGAAATTAGATAAACACCTATAAATACAATATTTTGATTATTTGAAATAAGAATAAAGAAGCAAGAGGTGAAATTCAAGAGAAAATATTATTGTCAAGAGCATTCAAAAGTAGTATTTTCAGTCATTATTAGCAACAATCAAGATCCTAACATCATGCCAAAGTTTATGCATATTCATGTTATCTTGTGAAGGGTAATAAGTGTTGTAGGTCTTCATGCATTCAATCATTCAAGCGAATCAAGCAAGAAAGATCCAATTCCCTTGAAGTGATGTGTATGACTTCAGTCCTTCAAGGAAGAAATTGAAGGGTGGTGAGTTGTAGTAACTATTCATTCATCATTTCCTTCCTTTCCATTCAAGGTTTTTATCATTAACATTGCCATTGTGAAAGTCGAAACACTATTCATGGGGTTTGATTGAGGCAAACCCCTAAAATAGCCCAATATTTTCTCCCTCTTTGAATGTGCAAGTTACAAGTTGAAGAAGGATTGAAGAGATCTTAAAGAGAACTTTTGTATTGTTGCATTTGTTTTCATCATTCTTGTCAACCTATAGAAACTAAGTTGCAAAATTCATTTCCGATATTTTGAAAAATTTGCAGGTGGAAAAAATCATCTCAAATCTAGCACCAAAGGACTATAAAAAGTACTTTTGAAAGCCTTAAAAAGGACCCATTTTCTTGGGGGAAAATTAGTCCTACACATGCCAGAGTGAACTTTTGGTGACAGGTACATACCCTCTAATATCTCTTAGATCTATCTGCAAAGTGTTGTCACAACCTGATTATCTTTGAGAGTTTAAATTTTACATATTAGGTCATATAGTTTCATTAGTTTAATCATTCTTAATCATTCTAAGACCCTAAAGAATCCCACCAACCAAGTCTAAGTAAGGTTGAAAGTCAATCTCTTGGCCTTGTTGATCTACATTCTAATGAAGTTTGGGGAGAGACCCCTTGAATCCTAGGTTCTTTGCATTAAGGACCTAAGATCAAATTTTCACCACCATTTCAGTTAATCCTCCATGTTCAACATGATTTATAGTGTGTGATATGATGGAAATTTCAAATTTGAAGTGCCTATGCCCTTTTAGTTTGACAACAAAGGCTAGGTCTGCATCCTGCTAAATCAGCCCCGAAGACCCTCTTTGCTGATTAATTTTTGCAACTTAGAGATCATCTTGAAAATCCCTTTTGGTAGAATGTTTTTTGGTACATATGGTAACATGCCTGCTCAGTTTGATGCCCCCAGGATGAGTTTTGATATGCTATTTAATACTTCTATGACCACGACAAGGCCAAAATTGGTGTTCCAAAAAGTTTCAAATTTCTCAATTCCAAGGGAAAATATTATTTTTTTGGTCTAAAATATCTCCAGTTATGATTTCATCAAAAACGGGGGCCATTTGATGCATTATTTTAATGCTTTTCAGTTGTGGCGAACACGTCCAGAGGGCTAGTTTACAAAGGAGGTACCTAAATTTCAATGGCTAGGAAAAATATGGATTGAAACCCATGTTTTAAATAATTGATTATGATCGCAGGCAAAAAAATTGGCTCCAGGGGTCACCATTTGCTCGTAGTGAAATTTCAACGTTTTGGCCTCCAAGCGAAATTATTATTTTTGCCTAATTCTAATGTTTTTAAATGTTGATATTTAAAACATTTAAAAAAAAAAAAATGATTCTAGGGCATTAATTTTTCAAAATTTGAATGGGAATTAGATGTGGTTTAATTATTATCTCCTATTGGCCAATGCATTTCAAGCAAACTTTGAAAAACTTCAAGTTTTCACACCATCGCTCATCACCAATTTTGGATAGAAGAGGAAAAAAAAAATAGCGATGCAAAGGTTAGCAACGATGAGTTTTTAGGTCAAATGTAATAATGTTTTATTGTCAAAGAGATTTTTAATTCTTCAATTCTATTGGTTGAAAACTTCACGCACAACAACACAACAATAGTAGGCAGCAACACAACAACATCGAGCTCCATCACTCATCCGTGTTTTGGATTGGGGAATCAAATGAAAATCAATGATGGTATTCAAATGATCAATGGACTTTGTCTGATCATTCATCACTGATTCTGAGGCCCTTCTTCCCTTCAAAACAATGATGGCTTACTTCAAGTGATGGCTGGTGAATGCATGGGAAAAAAATTAGCGTAAAAATTGATTGAAGCAAATATTTGAAGGGGGAACTTTATGAAACATTATAAAATAATTTATTAAGTTCCATCACTCATCGCCATTTTCAATGAAGTTGTTGATAAATAAAAGTGATAGTATTGAGTTATGTGATGGTTCTAACTCCCGTTTCTCATCATTGCTTTGCAATTTTCCTCCTCTTCAAAGCTATGATACTGTTACCTTTGGCTATGGCTTTTCAAAAAATGTGGTGGACTAATTTATTATGTGCATAAAAGGGATCCACGACATACCTCAGAGGCTACAAAATTTTGAAGGCAATAGTTTCTAAGATTAAGTGATTGGAAGGATTTAATAAATGAACAAGGGATCTCTTTTAGGAAACCATAGCCATGAATGTGGAGGTTAATGGAATGCCATTTCAATACCGGAATTTATGTTGACATGGAACAATTGTTTCAACATGTGGAGAGGTGTTTGGGAGATATTTTGAACTTGTTAATGACTACAAATGTTGAATGTAATAATGTTTTTTGACTTGCCGAAGTTTTTTACACACATGTACATGCATGAAAATGTATTCTCAAGCTCCAAAAAGGTGCCTAAAGATTTTCTGTTTCCTGGGAAGCAATTCAAGCAAGGTCTTATACATTTTTTGTTTTCTATGAGGTGGAAAATGCTAAATAATAATTTCTCATGACCCATAAATTAAATCCAACATATGGGTAAAATGTGTTCACCTCTAGAGTGAAATGAAATATCAGAAGGTTAAAATGTAACATTGAAAGGCATTTTTAACAGTTGGGTAAATGGGTTTTTACCCAAAAGTAAATATTTTTCATTGATAAGTGAAAATGGAGCTGGAAAATGGGTTTTTATAGCTAGGTAAAAGGTTTGCATGGGATATTCAAGTGAGTTCAAGTTAGAGAGAGGAAAAATGAAGAGTGAAAGGGATCTTCTCAATGCTAGTTTGTTGTTGATCAGTGAAGTTCAAATCTGTCGTTTCATCATGGATTTATTTCTAGGGCTTCTCTATTATTTTCTCACTTCTCTTAAAATGAGAAAATGTTTCAATTGTAAGGGGTTGTAATTTTTGGGAAGGTTCTTAGTTTTAGGTTTTGAGCGATGAAAGAGCCTATGTATTGTGATTGTTGAATGCTAAGGGTAAAGTTCCACATGTTGTAAATCCATATATTATAATGCTCTTGTAACTTGAATGCACATATATTAATACAATCTATTATGCAATTTTCTCCAATTGTAAGTGATAATATGATTTAAACTATGTAATCAAGGGTTATATCAGTTTTCAAGCACATTTTCTATTATGAGTTAGTTTGTTGGTTTTTTTTTTCCAAGTGATAGAGGAAATGTTTTCCATGATCTGATAGGTATGTTATCAATTGCTAGGGATTAATAAGTATCTTGCATAATAGGCTTGCTCAAGTCTGATTATGATAAGGTGATAATCTAACAAAAGACCATAAAAATTTATGTTATAGTATTATGATATGATGTGTATGATATGTGACTCTATAGCCCAAGGTTGGCAATGGTCTTGCACAATTGTTTTTCCCCATACTTAGAAACAATCTTTAAATACAAACAAATTTTAAATGTTTTTGTTCTATGTTTGGTTTTTGGAAATGCAACGTGCTTCCATTTTCTCATGCTCTAAATGTTGAGTGTTATGAAATATTAGCCATACTTTTGAAATATTTTGTTTATTGAGCACTTACATGAGAATTCATCTACTATTTTTCAATATACATGGTTATAGGCTGCATAAATTCATGCATATATTGTGTAGGATTACCCTCCTAGATTATGCAAAGCCTGAAGTGTAGCAAAGAAAAGTGTAGAATCCATCTCTAGTTCATTGGCCACTAATCTTGAAGTTCTTAATCATAAGGACCAGTTATCCTTTAGAGGATTTTCAGGGTTTAGCTAGAAAAAACACCAGCATGATACATAACATTGAGAGCGAAAGGGAAGCAAACCAATAACAAACATAATGAACATCTAAAATATAAAAAACACTACCCTTGTATATTTATCTTGTTTGCATTGAAACTTTTGACCATATTTGTACTAAGCACTATGTATGTACATCTAGAGAAACAATATAAGATATGAGTAGAAACACCATGCTTGAGGGAAACATTAGGCCCATCACTATTGGAGAGGTAAGTTCCATTTAAATCGACAAAACCAAGCATTTTAGAGTTATGTCTATTGAATTAGATGATAGGTGTAATGTGAAAACAAAATAGATGTTCTTCTCAAAAGTGTCGCATCTTAATTTAAGATTTGTGTTTCTTAAGAAATTTTCATGACCTAACTGTAAGGAAGCTAAGGTAGTGAAACAACTTCCTACACTAATCTTGAGAGAAGGGTTATACAATTATTGTATATATTTAGAATATTTACAAAAAAATAAACATAAATACCATTCATACCACAACACAATTATTTATGCGGGGAAAACCATTTTGGGAGAAAACCCCCTTCAAAATCCACCCAATATATTATTCAAAATCAAGATAATTACAATATAATTACAAAGAAAGATTTCATAGTAGTATCACCAACAAGAGATCTAGAGGTAATTCAACATCTATACAAATCTCACACAAGATCCATCTTAAGAACTTAATATATAGGTGTTGGTAGTGGTTTTCATTGATGCCAAAACTGATTGTTGGCTGCATTGTTGTCAACACCTAAGGAGATTTTTGCATATGCTTGGGATATTGTTCATACTCATTGTCACCACTTGGGAAGATAGTTGCATAGTTGGCTGGCATTGGTTGTCATTATTGACAACATTTTGTTTGAGTTGTCATTGTTGTATGATGGTGTATTGTTGAAGTTCATGGTTGGATGTTATGCCTTGTTTAATGTCGTGTATGGTTGTTGTCAGCAGATTTTTTTCATGATGATACATTAATATGAGGATTAGAAGTGTTATTGATGGTGGTGGAGATATTTTGTTGATGAGTTGCAACATGTTGTATGCTCTCTCCTAATGTTCTTGATGAAGTATACGTTGTTGAAAGAAATATCTAGCCTCTGCAAGTTGTTAAAATATTTTATTCCTGGAAGTTGCTGAGAAGACTGTTTTGGAGAATGCTTTGCATTCCTTTTCTATTGTACATATATGGTCTTGTAGTTTGAGATTCAAATTTTGTGTTATGTGTATTTTGCATTCCTCTTTTTTCAGGTCACTAATGTTGTCAAGGATGTTTTTGTGATTTGAAGAAGGATGGAATTGTTGGTTGTCTGGACTGGTCCAAAAAATACTATGCATTTCTCTGCATTGATGTCTCTTCTCTTGTAGCTTGATGAATGTGTTCTCAATGTCTATGCAGTGTCTCAATTCCAATTTTATGTGTTGAAGTGGTCCTCAAGTTGATCTGTTAATGTTATTGTTATCAATCATATATGCACCCTATGCTAAGCTTGTAGAAAAATTAACTATCTATTGACACATGAAAACCTTCTTCAAATGTGGGTGATTTGAGTGAAGAAGGAATCTCCAAAGTGAGCTGGTTCTTTGAATGATAATTATTATTCTAAATTATTTTTGAGGTAAAGAGTTAGAAGGATAAACTAGAATTAAGACTTATGATTGAAATTCTATCACCTAAAATTATTGACCAAGATTAAGAAGATTATGATAATGACTCACTCTCACCACCTCTTTAAAACTTGATTCTCACAATCTCAAAACACATATGATCCAAAAGTGATTTGTGCAAAGGTTTAGAATAAACACAAGGCACAACTTGAATTAGCATGCAACTCTTGCAAACCACTTTACATTAGTAAGACAAGAAAAGGATTCAATAGATTTGAATCACAAGACACATCAAATTACTACTTGCAAAGCATAAACAAGAAGTGAGGATGGAAACTCTGTTGTTTTATGGAATGGAGTGAAACTCTCAAAAATATGATTACAAAAACTGCTTACAAGACTCTCTACATGAACAAGAGAGGAAGAAGAAAAAATCTAAACTGAGAAAAACCCTAAGTTTTTCTCCTAAATAAAATCTCTCCAAACCCTAATCCGAGCTCAAGAGAAAATCCCAAGAAAAGGCATCCAAAATTGCTCCATAATGTGTAATATAAGTGAAAATCTCACACTTCTTGCATGTCCATCCCAAAATGCTTCTAAAAAAAGATCCAATCTACTTTAAAATCAAACAAAATACCTTATCTTCACCCCATGCTTCTCAAATTTTACCAAGGAAAAAGTCAACCTCTGCTTTCATAAAACTGCTAAAAATAGTAAAAGAATAAAACAATTTATAAAACATTGTTTTAATCTTTGCTTTACAAGATATTTGCAACTTTATTTTTCTCAAATTGACCTAATTTTGCAATTAATATTTTAGAAATCTTTGCAAAATATTACAAAATTTTATATCTCTTTACAATTTGATTTTTCTCTAAAAAATTATAAAAATAAAGGTAATATTTATCAATGAGTTTTAATTGATTTTCTAGAAAATCAATCAAAATAAAACCCTAAATTATTATGTGAATGTATTAATATTCACTAAGGCATAGAAATTGCAAGTAAATAAAATACCCAAGGTATTTTCGGACTTTGAAATAATAAATCAAAACCTAATCCTAAATACTTAGGCATATGAAGCCAAAATGGAGCTTTGAATGGTTTGACATAAGGCACGTATTTCAGCCACCATATACTTGACATTAAGAGTTTGATATTTCCAAAAAACAATTGAAAAACTCCCTAAGTTCTAATTAGGGCAACAAGGAGAAACCCTAATAACAAAACTCTTCAACCTCAACCTTTTTTGCATCATTTGTATCTCCAACTTGGAGAAAGCTTTGCTTTGTATACAACGACCATGATAGTAGGGTTTGAACCTTGAGGCCACCATTTCAAACTCTTTGTGGGTTGAAACTCTACCAGTGGTGAAGGTAAGTCGATTTTGAGCTATTTTATAGCTTCTTTGCTCCATTTTCAAGACAAATCTTGGCCTTAAAGGCCGCAACATGACTAGATTTTAATGCTCCTTTGTGTTTCTGTTGTTTCAACCTTGCTTTGCCACCATTATGGGTTTGTCTTGGGTGTTGGTAAAGGCTATGTTAGAGCTCTTTGTGATGGCTTAGCCATGGGTTTGTGAAGTTCTTCTACAGATTAAGGTAAGCTTTTATTTCTCTTTCATTTTCTTCTTAAACAAAAGCTTATACAAGATTTTCTTTTGTAAGAAAGAGATGAACACATAGAAAAAATGCAAGCCATTGTACAGGCCACGGGTTTACATGCTTGAAGATACCATTTCTAGATTCACATTTCTTGGATTGACCCATTCACACATCTTCTTCTTAAAAGGAAGCATTTAGAATAATAGATAACTTTATTTTTTGGGTTTCCATATCTCCATGGCCGCGACCATTATATGCTTGATCTGGGTATTTAAAAAAATCACCTTAATTCCATTCTATTGTGTATGAACTCAAAAAAAATGATCTGCTTCTTATTAAGAAAAAATCCAGATGGGTTTCGAGCCTTTATCACATTTTCTTGAAGGTATTTGCATTTTTAGTTGAAACCCCCATATGGGTATCTAGAAAATAGAAGAAAAAACCTTCTCCAACTTCTGGGCTCGACCCATGATATTAAATAACACTCATTTTCTTCATAAATAAAAGCACTTAGATCCAGGAACACTTTACTTAATGAGTTTTTAGAACTTTATGGTTGTGACCAATCCTTACTATATCCACCATTTTGAAGAGCCTAAAATCTCAAAACTCTGTATCTTGATTGTATTTTGTATTTTGAGTTAAAACCCCAAAATGGTTATTATGTATTTCAAAGGAAAATCTGCATTTAAGCTGCAACCATGTATGCAATTCCTTGTTTTCCTATAGAAAATTGTCATTATTTGGTGTATGATGAAATTAATGAAACCCCTCACAAAGAAATGGCCTTCTCATTTTATTTATTCAAGATCACTGTTAACTTGCATTTCTGGATTAAGACCCCAAATGAGTATCACTCTTGACAGGAAAATAATGCCCCACTGTTCTATTGCTATGAAAAGGATCAAAAAACACCATTATTTCTTTTATAATGCTCCTCCTGTAATAACACTTAAATGGCACGAAGAAAATAGCCAAGTCAAAATGTACCATGCTCAGATAGATAACTTGGAAGCCTTTCCTTTCATTCCACACACCTGTATACTCATTGATTATTGATGGCATATGACGACTCTATTTTTCTCACCACTATGGATAAATATTCTTTGACATCTTTGTCCAATGAGTTCAGAATGCAACACCTATTTTTCTTTCAAATACATTTTTAATTGATGCATTTACTTCATTTCATGTAACATACGCATCTGGCCATTATGATGTTCTTGTAGGTTACTTTAATGCTTGTCATCACTCATTTCGTATACTTAAATGCTTCAAAAAATATGCATTCTCAGCTCAAAATTTTCATGAAATAAAACAATGTTTCTTTCCTATGTCCATGTGTTCACAACTTGTTCATGATCATAACCAGAGTTGGCTTCTCTGTTTTCCTTGCACATTGCATTCAACTTTGAATACTTATCACTTATTTTTGTTTGTCCATAATGTTGTCTTAAGTATGAAAACTGATCCTTGAACATACATGGAATTGGTTTTTCTTGATATTTTGTACTCAATGGCTTGACAATGCCAATGTTCTTATTCCTTGGCACTCCTCATGCATTTTTATGATTAAATAAAACCGTTGTAAATAGCTTTCAATCCCTCGATTTTGTAGCTTGATTTTTTGAATTTTATATGTATGCCTATTCACTATCACCATTTATGAATGTGAAACACTTGTTGTACCCAAAAATAACATCTTGAAACAACATGAATAAATATGAACAAACATCATATGGCAGTAAAGATGCAATCAATTTGACAGTATTAAAACTATTCAATATGGAAATTGATGCATTTCATTTGATTCTATATTTGAATTAAGCTCATTGTTCACTAGTAATTTTCACTTTGTTGTTCTCAGATTTGATTGTTATGAGTGAGAAATGTTCTTGATTGTTTTGATAGTTGAAATCTATTTCACTTCTTCATGATTGGCTCATATGAGCATGATGACTATATTTCCTTTCTCAACCCCATTTGTATGTTTAAGGGGCAACATGTCGAGCTCTACCCTTGTGGGAGCCCGTTTTACTCCACAAGCTTTGATGTCTTCATGAAATGATTAGCTACATAGCATTTCCTATACCTACATAGGAAACAAACAATGTTAGCTAAAAAAATATGTTATTATGATGTTTAAACGGTTCTATGATGTGACATTCCATTTTCAGGCTCTCATTATTGTATTTCCTCATATTTATTCAGCTAACTCCATGCATTGTAAGCAATGAAATATATCTCTGTTGGTAGAGCACATAGTGTAGTCCATGTCTGGAGCTCTAACAACCCTTTACATGATGCAGGTTTACTTTCAAATCGATGGCGAGGGCGGGGCAACAACAAGCAACCAACTGAAGACACAAATAGGCAATGATGGATATGCCCTACATTATTTGCTTCTTTCTTTATCTTCAATTGTATATTTCATTCCTTGTAATGAATGGTTTTAGCTATCTCCACGACTTGTGTGGGCTTTTAAAAAATATATCTTTTCATTTCCATTATGAAAAGAAATGTAATTTATTGTAAGCTTGTGTGATCATTTCTATTTGCAAATAAATGAAATAATGAATTGTGACAATATTGTGAAATAAATGAAAGCAATGATTCTGCCTTAATCATTTATGTATTCAACTTTATACTTCATTTATGTTGCAAAGCACTGAGCAACTTTGAAATTCTATTCATTGAAAAAACTATCATAACCGAAACTTGATTAATCTGATGCAAACAACAATCTAAGTAATGCACCAAATAACTAAAATTTCACTTTAAAATGAAACTAATCAGCTCTACCAATTGAATTTTAGTGAAAATTGGTAACATTTTGGCGATTTCCATTGAAGCTTTCCTGCTAAGCATTAGATTAGTTTCCTTTGATGTTCCATTGGGTGTAGAGTCAAATCTGCCTCTTCATGAAACTCAAAAATTCAAATAGTAACACTCCAAATAGCAGCAAAACAAAACCAAACAGTACTAAAAGCAAACCAACAAGCCCTGATGGCCAACAAAAAATGTGCAACATCGCTTAGGGAAAGTAAAAAACAACTAAAATGAAATGTGCGTGAAGCACTTATTTGTAGCAACTACTTTACAATTTACAAAATAGTACTTATCTCAAAGGAAATGCTTGAGGTGGATCATATTAACTAGGATAGACAACACCTCTCCAGTCAACTTAGAAAGTTGGAAAGCATTATGTTCCTTGCACTCTGTGATCACATAAGGCCCGTCCCAAATTGCATCAAATTTGTAATGTCATCCAGGTTTACTTTTATATTTATTCCATTTAAAGACTAAATCACCAATGATGAAATCTCATGGCCTTGCCCTTTTATCAAAAGAGCTCTTCATTTGAGCTTGATGTATTTCCAACTGCCTTAATGCTTCTTTTTTGGTTTCCTCAAACTCCATTAACTATGCAAATCTCACTTCAAGAGGCTGTTCATTCAACAATTCCAGTTCTTTAGCAAAACTCAAAGTTGGAAACTCAATGGAAATAGGTAACTTAACTTCCTTTCCATAAGAAAGTACATAGGGAGAACAAATAGTGGCTCTTTTAGAATTCACCTTGTTAGCCCAAAGGGCTACCTTAAGCTTTTCATGCCATGTTCGTTGATTGTCGTGTACTGTTTTCTTGATTATCCAGATCAGGTTCTTGTTTGTAGATTCTGCCTGCCCATTACCCTATGGATAATAGTTAGAAGATGTGTTCAAAAAAATATTATTCTTAACTGACTAGTCAAAAATCCTCAAACCAATAAAGGCTAAAACATTGTCAGAGATTATTGAATTTGTGGTACCAAATCTCGACACTAAGTCTTGATAAAAATTAAGTACAAAATTCTCGTTTGCTTCTTTCAAAGCAACAACTTCGGTCCACTTAGTGAAATAATCCATTGCAGTAAGAATCCACTTATGGCTCATGCTTGAAGGTGGGTTGATTGGTCCAATGAAGTCTAAACCCCACTTAGAAAATGGTTGCTCCACTTGAATAGGATGCAGAGGCAGGGCTGCAAGGCTCTATTTTCTAGAAAATAGAGCACACTTCTCACATCTTCAAACCCAAACAATTGCATCTTTAAACAAATCTGGTCAATAATAACTAGAACACATGATTTTTAGGGTTGTTGTTCTTGCAACAAAGTGGCTTCCTGAAGGCCCATCATGAGACTCTCCTAACAACTTGTCAACTCGACCAGGCTCAATAGATCTTAATAAAACACCTTGAAAGTCTCTCCTATAAAGAATACCATCAATAATTGTAAAAGGAATGGCTTGTAATCTATAGTACCTTCTGTAACAATGGGAAATTTCTCGGTTTAGCAATGTAATATGCATAAATATAAAACCCAAAGTAGGTAATGGAGTGCAAAGGAATAGATGAACAATCTCATAGATTGTCTTCATCCTCCATGACTAACCTCCATTACACCTTCTTAATTTTTTGAAAATAAATTGTTTTCCCTAAGATTTAAGAAGAGCAAGCCAATGAAAATGACAAGCCCTAAGCAAATATTGAAGGATTCGATAACTAAATGCAAATATTATGCCCTACTGCAAATAGTAAGCATCTAAAATATTGAAACTATGTCAAATGAAAACCTAAATATGCTATGATAAATGAGAATGGCAATGTTAAAAATATGAAAATGCAAGATGATAAGAGATAGAGATAATAATGGATAGCCAGGGATCTCAAAATGATGACAAAATTGACATTTTATAGAAAATGCAATTTTGTATGGATGGATGAGATTAAAGATTGACAAGTGCCCTAGAATCTATGGACAAGATTCAATAAAGCAACCCACAATTAGGGTTAGGGCAACATTAGGTTAAATTCAAAATGAATGGACAAGATTGATTTTTAGAAAATCAAATCAAATGGCTGACAATGCATGTGACAAAAGATTCCGGGCACGGAAAACAAAGTCGTTGGGGAATCAAATAATAATTTAAAATTATTTAAATCAAGAGGGGATGTTGACTTTTTTGAATTAAAAACTATTTTAATTCAAAAAGGGTGGGGTCATGTGACAGTAAATAATTTAAATTAAATTATTTACTAAAAGAGGGAATTTATAAGGTGAGACTTATTTAAAATGAGCACAATAAAAGAGGTGATAGGAGAAATTAAATAATAAAATTATTTAATTTAGGTGGTGGGATTATTTTAAATAAATGATTTTATTTAAAATGAGGGGAATGTGAAGGTGGCAATAATTAAATAAAATAAAGAATTTATTTAATTATAAGAGGACTTTTTAATTAGTGACATATAAAATAAATAAAAATTAATTATTTAATAATCAAGAAGACATAGTGGACAAAGATAATTATATAAATTAAGAAATTTATTTAATTATAGGAAGACTTTAGACAATTAGTGACGCATTAAATAAATAATTACAATTTATTTATTTAATAATCATGAAGAATAAACAGATATGAATTAATTAAATAATTATAAATTATTTAATTAATAGTCAAAAGTGGGTCAAGTATGCTAGGAAGAAAGAGACTAAAAATAGAGCTTGCAAGCCTAGGTCATTTTTATGTGTCTACACCTTCTTTTCGTTCTGTCCAAGCCTTCAGGAAACTCACCAATCTACAAATAGTGTATCATTTGTTGCACCCAGGTAGCAAAAGGAACTGAAACAACAACTACATCATCATTATTTAGTATTGTATCAATGCCTTCAACTTCTTTTAAGCTACCGTCCGTTGTATTTCCTGCAAGTTGTTCACACAAACCCTTTCCTTTGACAATATTAGTTACTTTAATGTCAATATCAAACTCCATAACCTTGGTTATCCAGCCAACACGTTTATCATTAATATCATGGTTAAGTAAGAAGTCCTTAATAGTTGAATGAGCAACTAATAACTGAATTCTATTATTGGATAACATATGCTTGAACTTTTTGAGGCTTCTCACAATAGAAAAAACATGCTTCTCAACAAAAGAATACTTCACCTCGTAATTGTGTAATACTTGGCTAAAAAATGCTACAGGCTGCTCCAAGCCTTCATCATTTTGCTAGCACAACATGGCTGAAATAGTATCAACCCCTCCAAAAGCATAAATAATGAGATCTCTATCATAATTTTGGTTAGTGAGGGTAGGGGAAACTATAAGGGCTTCCTTTATCTTCTCAAAGCTACTCTTACCTTCTCTGGTCCAACTGAAAGGCATATTCTTTTTAAGCATAGTAGTGAGAGGTTGCAACAAAGCTGCAATATTGGGTATGAACCTCCTTACAAAATTGATCCTCCCAAGAAAGCTTTGTAAGCCTTTCTTGTGAGCTAGTAATGGTAACTCAAGAATAGCATAATTTTTCTTAGGGTGTATAGAAATACCTTGCTTTGAGACAATATGTCCAAGGAGTTTACCTTCATGTACAAAAAAAATACACTTCTTTGGATTGAGAGATACTCCAAATTCTCTGCATCTTTGGAAAATCTGTTTTAAATGCTCAAAATGTTCATTAACATTTCTGGAAAGCCATGTCCATCACTCACTGAAATGTTGCTCCAGCATTGGATAAGCCAAAAGGCATCTTTTTATAGGCCATGGTGCCCCATTTGGCTGTAAATTTTGTTTTGAACTAGTCTTCTTTCTTTACCAAAATTTGATTATAACCTGAATACCCATCCAAAAATGAAAATCTGTCAGAACCATAAACCACTTACAAAATTTGTTCCATGGAAGGGAGTGGATAATGGTCTTTTAGGGAAGCTTTATCAAATCTCTGAAATCAACACACAATCTAATTTCCTCGCTTTTATTCCTAATTGGAACTAAGTTAGATACCTAGGACGTATGCTTAATAGGAAAAATAATGCCACTCTCAACTAACTTATTCAGTTCAACCTTCATAAGGTGCTCTAACTTGGGATTAAGGGGCCTCTATTTTTGCCTTATTGGCTTTGCATCAGGCTCTAATTCGATAGTATGTTGGGATAATTTTGGATCAAAACCCCTCAAGTCTTTGTATTCCCAAGCAAAAACATCACTAAACTCCTAAGATAATAAAATGAAAGCATTCCTCTCTTCCTATGTACATACCTTTCCCAACTTGAGCAACCTAACCTTGAAAATCTTGATTGCCTCATAGTGTTCCTCCTTTACAGTCATGCTGCACTTATCTTTTCGTACCTAGTCATCTGAGTTGAAAACAAAATCCAAGGTCACCAATCCTTTTGGTATCTTGTTTGTCTTTAACTACATAATCTGGTTGTCATATGGTTGCTGCCACTTTTGTTGGTTTCCATCTGCAAACTCAACTTTAGCAATTGAAAGTTTACAATCTGCTCATCACTATCAAAAACCTACCAACTCACATTATTGTCAGGTACAAAAAGTTTGACTATAATTTTCACATACTGTCGTGCCTCTACCTTGTGAATCTCATTTGAAATATCAAATTGGGATCCTATGGCCGCAAGCCTATTTGCATGCTTATTTTCATTTCTAGGAACTGAAAGAATATTAAAAGCATCAAAATTTTCTATCAAATCCCATACACGATGCTTATACTTTTTAGGTGAATCATTCCTTGCAGCATTAGATTCCTAACTTGATGCACTATTAATTTTGAATCATTATAAACTTGTAAAAATTTAATAACTCTCTTTCGGGCCCATTCTAGGCCATTCAACAACGCTTCATATTCAGTTGTATTATTTGTACAACTGAATGAAAACCTGAAAGTTGAATAATACTTGTTTTCAGAAATTAGCATGGCTCTACCAACAATGCCTACACTGCTCCTCGAGCCATCGAAGTAAAGCTTCCAAAGCTTATTTGCCTTCTCTATAGGTTGCTCTTCCTCTTTAATCAGATTAGGGATAACAACATCAAGTTCATGAATCATATAAACCCCTAATCCTATCTCATTTGTGTGCAAGAAAGGATCAAGCTCGTCATCTTTGGCTGCCCACTCATCTAGATTCACATTTTCTATAGGGGTGTTGTGGTCTAAGGTCATGGCTTGCATCTCCAGTATAGGGTTGGCGTAGAGGTTAGTGTTTATAGGAATCAGAACATATGGCTCGATATGATATTTGGCTAGAGGTTCAAACTTTATGGTTACTTTCATACCATATCTTGTTCTAAAGAACATATGAGACCAATCCGAAGACAAAAAACCACCCATTTTGGTTGTAAAATCTCTTAAGAGGAAAAAGGAAAAATGGGGTGGCAGGTCAATACATGTATATCCTTATGGATTGTGAAATTTGGGGATGCATGTAAAGTAAGGGCTAAATTCTTGATTATACCAACAGTTTTAACAACAATCCATCCAACTGAACTACGCCTTTTTGGGAGTTAGGCTCATAAACAAGACCTAGTTTATCAGCTAAGCTCTTAGGCATAACTGAGCTTCTCACACTAGAATCAAGCATACAGTTATGTACTATTTTATCACCAATAATGAAACTCAAGTAAAACAAAGAAGGCTTTACCTCTTTAATTTTTTGCTCATTCATAAATTCCAAGCTATTCGCAAGAACAACTTTAACATTCCCTTGATTAGCATCATTAGAAATAGAAAGCTAAGCCAAGGCATTCTGCAACAAGCTCTTTTGACCCAAAATATGCAATGCATCCAAAAGTGACATGTTGGCAGTGGCTTTCTTGAGATGCTCAACAACTTTAAAAGAAATGGGGCTTACCATTTGTTGTCCCCTAGTAACAATAACTTCATTTCCATTTTGCAAAGGTTGTGACTGCATCTTACACTGCTCCTTCCTAGGCACTTCTTGGCCTCTTTGCAGAATCTGCACTTTAGGTTATGCTACAAAAGTAACATGGGGTGAAGAAACATGGAACTTGTCCTTAGTAGATTGTTGTTGTATGTTTCTAGCTTGCTACCCCAAATCCATAGCCCTCTTTTTTGATCTGGTATTGAATAAAACAGGGGAATTTTTCTGATCCTAACTGTTCACACCACAAAATTAAGAACTCTGCTAGTTTGGCAAAACAACTTCAAAAATCTCATGTTGTTCTTGATTCTAACTTGGGACACTTTCTGAATTAGCATAGCTGTTCTAGACCATTAAGGCCTGATTTCTCATGTCATTCACACATGTTGATTAGTTATGGGACTGATTGCATGGATAACACCAATCACAATATTGGGAATTTTTTTTTTGTGGTACAAGTTCCTTTGATGAATTGGCAACATTTAGATTGTAGGGCTGGAAAGGTCTAGGGTTAAAGTTCCTTCTATGGCCTTGATAGTCAGTCTGAAAAGGTGGCCTATTAGGTTGATTCTGCTGATACAGGGCTTGATAAGGCTTATTTTCTTGGCCAACTTTCTTTTTAATGCTCATTACATCATTTCCAAAAGTCTTTAGTATACTTTTTATCTCTTGAAATTCTTTGGATTGGGTCGGCTTAATGATTTCTTGAGATGTGGTATGATAACCTATTGCTGGAACAAGGGGAACAATAGCGAGGGGTGGTAAAGATGCAGGCATAGGCAATTGGATTTTAGGAAATAAAGGCATAGGAGGCCTAGGGAAATTTCCTCAGCTTGAATAAGAAAATTTTCTGCTCTAATGGCGATGTCGAAAGCATTAGGGAGTGTGTGACCACCCATAGATTGGATCATTACTGAAATCTTGCTATTCAAGGCTTTTAAGAAAAAAAAAAAGCATGATTTGGCAAAGGTTTTACCGTTAAAGGAAGTTTGTCCTAGGTCCTTTGGAATTGGTAGTTGAAATTAACCAAGTGATCATGCGACGCTCTCTTGATTGTGCTCACTTGTTCTAATAAGGATAAATGATTTGATTTATCAACAAAATGTTGGTACAATTCATTGCCTAATGCATCCCATGTTGTAATTGAGTTTGCTGCGAGACCTCTGAACCATTGCAAAAAAATTTCCTTAAGTGACGTAGCCAAGAGCCTTAGTGCTATGTTCTCTTGAGTGATGTTGTACATTGAGCATAAAGTGGCCACATCTAAAATGTGTTCAATGGAAGTAGTTTGATCTTCTTCGGTAAAATATGGTAGAATCCTAAAAGCTACTACTGGAATATCATCATAATGTGAAATATTTAACGGGTTGCCCTCATTAAAAGGTGCAAAAGCATGTTGTCTTGCCATTGGTGGTGCTTATGCTACAGGAACATGACTTCCTAGCACTAGAACTATAGTACTAAAAACTGGAGGGATGGATTTTGACGTCCCAGGTGTATCAAATAATCTCTTAGCTACTCTGCCTCTCCTTTGTGGTGGGGACAACTGCAGATACTTGGATGGGACAAAACTTGATCTTGTCTATACTTTTCTCATGCATAATTTGCACTAAGTCTGCATGCAAAATAAAAAAATGGAGTTGCCAGGTATATTGTAAAAGGCTTCCAAAAGGATGAATAAAACTACCGCATACACCAAATATCAATTTAAAAGGTTGAAAATTTCTCTGAAATTAACTTTCAAAGTCCCACCAGGCGTGCCAAAAATTGTTATCAATCAGATATGCACCCTATGCTAATCTTGCAGAAAACTTAACTATCTGTTAACACATGAAAAACTTCTTCAGATGTGGGTGATCTGAGTCAAGAAGGAATCTCCAGAGTGATTTGGTTCTCCGAATGATAATTCTTATTCTAAATTATTTTTGAGGTAAAGAGTTAGAAGGATAAATTGGAATTAAGACTTATGATTGAAATTCTATCACCTAAAATTATTGACCAACATTAAGAAGATTCTGATAATAACTCACTCTCACCACCTCTTTAAAAATTGAATCTCATAATCTCACAACACATATGATCCAAAAGTGATTTGTGCAAAGGTTTAGAATAAACACAAGGCACAACCTGAATTAGCATGCAACTCCTGCAAACCACTTTACAAAAGTAAGACAAGAAAATGATTCAACAGATTGGAATCACAAGACACATCAAATTACTACTTGAAAAGCATAAACAAGAAGCAAGGAAGGAAACTCTATTGTTTTATGGAATGGAGTGAAATTGTCAAAAATATGATTACAAAAACTGCTTACAAGACTCTCTACATGAACAAGAGAGGAAGAAGCAAAAATATGAATTGAGAAAAACCCTAAGTTTTTCTCCTAAATAAAATCTCTCCAAACCCTAATCCGAGCTCAAGAGAAAAGCCCAGGAAAAGGCATCCAAAACTACTCCATAAAGTGTAATAAAAATGGAAAAATCACACTTCTTGCATGTCCATCCCAAAAGGCTTCTAAAAATAGGTCCAATCTGCTTTAAAAGCAAACAAAACACCTTATCTTCACCCCATGCTTCTCAAATTCGCCCAAGGAAAAAGTCAACAACCTCTGCTTTCATAAAACTGCTAAAAATAACAAAAGAATAAAACAATATAAAACAATGTTTTAATCTTTGCTTTACAATATATTTGCAGCTTTATTTTTCTCAACTTGACCTAATTTTGCAATTAAGATTTTAGAAATCTTTGCAAAATATTACAAACTTTTATATATCTTTACAATTTTATTTTTCTCTAAAAGAATCATAAAAATAAAGGTAATATTTATCAATGATTTTTAATTGATTCTAGAAAATCAATCAAAATAAAACCCTAAAGCATTATGTGAATGTATTAATCTACACTAATGCATAGACATTGCAAGTAAATAAAATACCTGTATTTTTGGACTTTGAAATAATAAATCAAAACCTAGTCCTAAAGACTTAAGCATATGAAGCCAAAATGGAGCTTTGAATGGTTCAACCTAAGGCATGTATTTCAGCCACCATATACTTGACATTAAGAGTTCGATGTTTCCATAAGACAATTGAAAAAATCCCTAAATTTGAATTAGGGCAACAAGGAGAAACCCTAATAACAAAAATCTTCAACCTCCACCTTTTTTCACATCATTTGTATCTCCAACTTGGAGAAAGCTTTGCTCTACATATAACTACCATGATAGTAGGGTTTGAAGCTCGAGGCCACCATTTTGAACTCTTTGTGGGTCGAAAATCTGTCAGTGATAAAGGCCGAGACATGACTGGTTTTTAATGCTCCTTTGTGTTTTTGTTGTTTCAACATTGCTTGGATGCCATTATGGGTTTGATTTCGGCATTGGTAAAGGCTCTGTAAAAGCTCTATGTGATGGCTTAGTTGCGGGTTTATGAATTTCTTCTATAGATTAAGGTAAAATTTTATTTCTCTTTCATTTTCTTCTTAAACAAAACCTTATACATGATTTTATTTTGTAAGAAAGAGATGAACACATAAAAAAAATGCAAGCCATTGTACAGGCCATGGGTTTACATGCTTGAAGATGTCATTTCTAGATTCACATTGCTTGGATCAACCCATGCACACATCTTCTTCTTAAATGGAAGCATTTAGAATAATAGATAACTTTATTTTCTGGGTTTCCATATCTCCATGGCCGTGACCATTATATGCTTGATCTGGGTATTTAAAAAAATCATCATATTTCCATTCTATTATGTATGAACTCAAAAAAAATGATTTGCTTCTTATTAAGAAAAAACCCAGATGGGTTTTGAGCCTTTATCACATTTTCTTGAAGGTATTTGCATTTTCAGTTGAAACCCCCATGTGGGTATCTGGAAAATAGAAGAAAAAACCTTCTCCAACTTCTGGGCTCGACCCATGATATTAAATAACACTCATTTTCTTCATAAATAAAAGCACTTAGATTCAAGAACACTTTACTTAATGAGTTTGCAGAACTTTATGGCTGCAACCAATACTTACTGTATCCACCATTTTGAAGAGCCTAAAATCTTGAAACTCTATATCTTGATTGTATTTTGTATTTTGAGTTAAAACCCCAAAATGGGTATTCTGTATTTCAAAGGAAAATCTGCATTTAAGCTGCAACCATGTATGCAATTCCTTGTTTTCCTATAGAAAATTGTCATTATTTGTTGTATGATGAAATTAACAAAACCCCTCACAAAGAAATGGCCTTCTTAGTTTCTTCATTCAAGATTAATGTTAACTTGCATTTTTGGATTAAAACTCCAAATGAGTATCACTCTTGATAGGCAAATAATACTCTATTGTTCTATTGTTGTGAAAAGGATAAAACAACACCATTTTTTCTTTTATAACTCTCCTCACGTAATAACACTTAAATGGCATGAATAAAATAGCCAATTCAAAATGTACCATGCTCTGATAGATAACTTGCAAGCCTTTCCTTTCATTCCACACACCTGTATACTCATTGATTACTGATGACATATGATGGCTCTCTATTTTTCTCACCACTATGGATAAATCTTCTTTGACATCTTTGTCTAGTCAGTTCAGAATGCAACACCTGTTTTTCTTTCAAATACATTTTCTAATTGATGCATTTACTTCATTTCATGTAACATCCACATCTAGCCATTATGATGTTCATGTAGGTTACTTTGATGCTTGTCATCACTCATTTCGTATACTTAAATGCTTCAAAAAATATGCATTCTCAGCTCAAAATTTTCATGAAATAAAACAATGTTTCTTTCCTATGTCCATGTGTTCACAACTTGTTCTTGATCATAACCAAATTTGGCTTCTTTGTTTTACTTGCACATTGCATTCAACTTTGAACACTTATCACTTATTTTTGTTTGTCCATAATGTTGTCTTATGTATGCAAACTGATCTTTGAACGTTCCCAAAATTGGTTTTTCTTGATATTTTGTACTCAATGGCTTGAAAATCCCAATGTTCTTATTCCTTGGCACTCCTCGTGGATTTTTATGATTAAATATAACCATTGTAAATAGCTTTCAATCCTTGAATTTTGCAACTTGATTTTGTGAATTTTATATGTATGCATGTTCACTATCACCATTTATGAACATGAAACACTATTTATACCCAAAAAGAACATCTTGAAATAATATGAACAAACATCATATGGCAGAAAATATGCAATCAATTTGACAGTATTAAAAATTTTCAATATGGAAATTGATGCATTTCATTTGATTCTATATCTGAATTAAGCTCATTGTTCACTTGTAATTTTCACTTCGTTGTTCTTAGATTTGATTGTTATGAGTGAACAATGTTCTTGATTTTTTTGATAGTTGAAATTTGTTTCACTCCTTCATGATTGGCTCATATGAGCATGATGACTGTATTTCGTTACTCAGCTCCATTTGTATGTTTAAGGGGTAGCATGTCAAGCTCTACCCTTGTGGGAGTCTGTTTTACTCCGCATGCTTTTATTTCTTCATGAAATGATCAGCTATATAGCTTTCCCTATACCTGCACAAGAAACAAACAATGTTAGATAAAACAATATGCTATTGTGATGTTTAAACAATTCTATGATGTGACATTCCATTTTCAGGCTCTCATTATTATATTTCCTCATATTTTTTCAGCTGATTACATGCATTGTAAGCAATGAAATACATCTCTGTTGGTAGAGCACATAGTGTAGTCCATGTCCGAAGCTCTAACAACCCTTTAAATGATGTAGGTTGACTTCCAAAGTAGTGGTGAGGGTGTGGCAGCATCAAGAAACCAATTGAAGACACACACAGGTAATGATGGATATGCCCTACATTATTTGCTTCTTTCTTTATCTTCAGTTGTATATTTCATTCCTTGTAATGAATGGTTTTACCTATCTCCATGGCTTGTGTGGTTTTTTTTAAAAAAAAAAAATCATTCCCATTCTGAAAAGAAATGTAATTTATTGCAAGCTTGTGTGATCATTTGTATTTGCAAATAAATGAAATAATGAAATGTGACAATATTGTGAAATAAATGAAAGCAATGATTCTGCCTTAATCATTTATGTATTATGCTTTATACTTCATTTATGTTGTAAAGCACTGAGCAACTCTGAAATTCTATTCATTGAAAAAACTTGCATAAATGAAACTTGATAAATATGATGCAAACAACAATCTAAGCAATGCAACAACTAACTAAACTTTCAGTTTAAAATGAAACTAATCAGCTCTACCTATTGAGTTCTAGTAAAAATTGGTAACAGTTATATCTTTTGTTTATGTATTATGTGTCTCTAGAGTTATGTATTTTGTTCTTGTTTTGTGTGCAGTGGCTATTGGTGGCATGGAAATATGGAAGATGTGTCTGGAAGTGTTTTTGGATGTTCATGGAACATCCCCATGTGATCTGTGCGTTGTTGGTTGAGCTCCTTGGTGTTGCATTATGTCTTAGGTTGTTCTTCTAGGTTATTTGTGGATATTTAGCTGAGAAGGCTTGTTCTCTTACTTGCGCTAAATGTTGAAGGGTTTGCACCAAAATTTTAAGATGTGTTATGATAGATTTGGGTCTTGAGCTATCTTGCTTGGGACCACATTGAGTAAATTCAATTGAAGTTATGTTTTTGGGCCGACTGGTTATGTGCTTTACATTTCATTTACATGTTTTCCTTTTGTCAACTTGGGTTGATGTGCACCAATGTGTGAAGTGTTTTGGATCACATTGGAAGTTGTAATAAGATTATTTTTGGTCCTCTCTATCTTTGGGATAAGATTGCAATATGTTGTTGTTGCTGACTTGTTGATATCATTATTTGTATTTTTTTCTGACTGACCTAATTGAAGTTTTGAAGTATTACGATGGATATAAATGCAAGATCATTTCAGTTCAAAGGTATGGATGTCTAAATAAGTGTGAAGAAGTTTGTGTGTGTGTGGAATGTATTGGATATCGAACATAATTAGTGCTAAAGTGTGAAGAAGAAAGATTAGATTCATCTTAACGCCTCACCAATAGATCAATAATGTTGGTAATTTGATTTTTGGATGGATAATGAATAGTTGGTGTTGTCATTGATATTAACAAGTTTGTGTTGTTAATGATGTTTGTAGTTGAGTGAGATAGTTCCAAGAGTGTGAGTAAATTATGCTTTGATTAGTTGCATTATGTTGTCATTATTAAAGCTACTGGTATCAACCTCTAGTGTTGCTTTGATAAGATTTTATCTATGGATGAGAAAGTACTAAATATGATGATGAAGTGTGTCTAGTGCTCGATTTCGAAGTGATTTTGAGAAATTTTGATAAAAGAGGAAAACATGTGTTGTAGTGGTATTATGGGTGATAGAGTTGTGCTCTGGTTTTGCTCTGTATTTCTTCCAAGTTGAAGATATGCCTGTGCGATTCAAATATGTTGATGAGAGGTCTTTAGAGGCATTGTATTTAAGATTTGGTGTGTTGGATTTGCATACATAAGAAGTTGTGTTCACCAGTGTATGATTGTGTATTGTAGAGGTGTTTGGAAGAAATTTTTATGCTCTATGTTTCTCCACAATTACGTTTTAGGTCTTGCAAATCTGAAGGAGTCTTTTTGGTGTTGGTATCTTTTTTCATTCAAGATGGTTTGAGGTTTGGTGCTTCAAAAGTCAAATTTTTAAGTAATAGTCTATGGCAAATTTGTTTGGGTGTACAGGGTGTGTACATTATTTAAGTGGAAGTTGTTGTGAAGGAGTTTGTTGGATTTCAAGGTGTTTGAGGAATATTCTAGATTATGTTCAAGCATGGTGTGTGCTTCATAAGTCATCTTTGGGTTTGAGAAAGTGTGTACTTAAAAGTTTAATGGTGTTTGCATGGGTAACGACCAACCTGGTGTTTACACTACATGCAATGGATAATTTGGTTTTAGAAGAGTGGTGTAGTGTGGTGTTGTTGATTTGGGTCCCAATTAAGGTTTCATGTGGTCCTCTTTCACTTCTATCCACCATCGAAGTGTTTTGGCACCGACCTAATTTGAATTTACATGTTTGAGGTGCATAGACGATGATGGAGAAGGCTTCAAGTTTGAGGACAATATAAGTATGAGCTGAGTTGTTGAGGGATGTGGAGATAGATGCAAGAGATGTGGATGATGCAAATTGTAGTGTGTTAGAGTGAAAAATTGATAAGTGCAATGCAAGATTTCATGTGATAGTTTATTGGATGCAGTGACCAGAAGGTGGCTACAATTCTTCAATCAAACTACAAAGGTGTTGATGTCATTCTGGTGGATTCTTTGTTGCATTGAGATGCTTTTCTCTATGTAACATTCCTTCTCTATCTTCTTTTCTATTCTCGCAGTGAGCCATTCTTCTTTGAGGCAGCGAGCCCTTTGATTGTGAGCCCTATTCTATTCAGTGTTGATATTACTTATATTGTGAGCTAATCCTCACTATGCTTTTTCTCTTCTTGGGTTTTGCATGTAAATTTTGTGTTCTCTTGTGTATGGTGTTAAGTTGTTTCAATTTATGTTCTTTAATTTTCATGCTAAATGATCATAAAATATCTAAGGATTTAATGAATGAAAGTGGATCTAAATGTTAATGAGGGTTTTGAAGTTTTAAGGTACAAATAATTTACCCCCCCTCTCAATTGTCTTATGCATTCAAAAATTGGTATTAGAGAAAGGTTCCTTGGAAGAAAGCTTAACCACTTAAGATAGATCTAGGCTAGCACACAAGAAGGAGATCTTTATATTTGATGGAACAGACTATGCATTCTAGAAAACAAGAATGGAAGGTGTTGGTGTAATTAAATGTTTTGTACCTTGTCCTAGGTCATAATTACACCTTAGTTAAGTTTACTTAGGGACCACATAGGATTTGTTGGAGAATTTCCACCTTTGGTGGACTTATCTTCTTATTACTTTATCACCTCCACCTTTCATGGACATATCATGTGATTAGGTTTCCACCTTTTGTGGTAGATCCACTATTTGTGGTGGTTATCACATTATCACCTTTCCACTTTAGGTGGAGTGATAGATTTTCATTGTTGTCTCATGCCATAAGATTATGACACTTGTCATAATCTTATGCACTCCTATGTTCTCACCTTGGCTATATAACCAAGGGGTCTCTCATTGTAAAATCAAGCAATTACATTATTATTGACATTGAATACAGTTTATTCTTGTCATATTATTTTCTCTCTTCTTTGTGCTTTCCATTTGGTCCATAGATCTTGGCATCCATAGCCAATTCTAACATGGTATCAGAACGGGTTGGGTGCCATTGGAGAGTCTTTTTCTGAAGAGAGGTACCAGATTTGGGGAGGTTCCATTTTTGGCTCTTTATTGTAGGTTTATATCGGAGATTGTAGGTGCAAATCTAAGCTCACCATTACATCCGAAAGGTTTGAGAGTGTCGATTTTGCCTTTTGTTTCGTCCAAATCGGATATATGAGGCCAAATCTATGAGGGTTTGAAGTTGCATTGTGGCTGCCAGATCCATAAAGTAGCTGCATTTTTGGAGCATTTTGGGTCAAATCCGACCCTACCATCGCATCCAGAAGGGCCAAAAACCCTAAGAACGACTGTCCAATCATCCAAATCAGAGCAAGTCATTTGGTGAGGCAAAAATTTTTTGCCCGAAAAGTCGTACGGCCCCCAGGCATCATAATTGCAGTCGGTACGATTTTGCAAAAATAAATTATTTTATTGTTGAAAAATTTTTGAAATTTTTTTTAGTAAAATTTCAAAAACTATATGTATCAAAATTTTTGAAAAATCAAAAAAAAAATATATATATATATTAGCGTACCCGCGGGTACTGCACAGTCTGCAGAGTACCCGCGATCCCCTTGCCTACGCAGGTGGTACGAGAAGCTGCCACTTGGTAGGCTTCTATTACGCCCACGGACCCCGTCACATCTCTGTCTGCCGGTCAAATAAAAACACGGCGAGCACTCATCCGGTGTCGGCATTTCTCCGACGGTCTGCGAGACCCGGCGGCCAAAAACAAAAAATTCAAGCAGTAAACTTCTTCGACGGCTTTGCAAAATCTAGCGTCCACCGGCGGTTATCCATTCCCGGCTACCGGCTCAAGTATATACCGGCAGTTATTAAAAAATTTCCGGCAAGGAGGAGCGACGGCCTTTTTGACAGCCAGACGGTCGTCAAATTTATACAACTTCCTTGATGACGTCAGTGCCACATCAGCAGTCATTTGGAAATTTTTCACCCTTCACCATTGGAGTTTTGTTTTTTGCAGTCTGACTTTGAAGCCCCATATCTCGATCATTTTGGCTCCTTTTTTCGAGCAATTTTTTTTTGATTTGGGCTAATTTTTCATGATCTTCACACTGGTACAATCTGTTTTTGGTTTTGGCTTCTGGTTTTTCCATAAATTGAAGATTCTCATAGGTGTTGCTGCTTCATCCTCATTTTGGGAACTTTGGGAGCCCATAACTTGCTCCTACGGTAACATTTTTGAGTGCCATTTTTTTGAAAGTGCATGATTTTTCCTGTACTTTCTAGTGGTGTGATCAGATTTATCTCATCTATTGTAATATTTTCACTGTGAGTTTGTGGCCTATTTTGGCAATTTGCATGTACCAAAATCAAAGTCCACTTTGCTATTTTTGGCAGTGGCAATTGTAAACGCACTAAGTATAAAGTGCCAAATCAGATATTGCTTGGGGGGTTCTTATTGAGTGGTTGGGGGGGGTCTCTTGGTGCATATTTTTGATCTGTTTGCTTGTGCTCTCTCATTTTCATGGATCATTCTAAGGTTCCTTTGCTCACATCATATAATTATTCAACATGGCATCAAAATGCATGGAGTATTCTAATGATAGAAGGTCACACTCTATATGTTGAAAATAAGGTACCTAAACCTATAGATGCAGATAAAAAGTTAAAATGGATGATCAAACATACCAAAGCTCTTGGATGTCTTCGTAGACTTGTTTCTCAAGATTTATTGTTTCAGATTGAATCATGTAACAATTCTCATGATGCTTGGGAAAAATTGAAAACATTGTATGGTACTACAAATGAAGTAAGAGGCTATCAAATTGATAATGACCTGATGAGCCTTGATCCTAAGAAATTTGACAACATCCAAGACTACATCACTAAGGTTAATGATCTAAGAGAGCAATGTAAAGCATGTGGAATTGATAAAAAGGACATTTAGTTGGTATACAATACAATGAACAAACTTGGTCCTGATTATGCTTCTTTTGTTTCTAGCTTTCATACTCATAGATTGACTATGGGGTCTGCATATACTACACCTTCATTTGAATCATTTTTTGAGATGTTGATACATGAGCAACAAAAGCTTATCTCAATGGGTTTCATCAAGACTACTAAATCTCAGGCATTGTTGGTTAATCAAGTGAAGGAATCCGAATCAGATAAGAAACATAAGAAAGCAAACAATAATCCACATTCAGATCAAACAGAGAAAAAATCCTCTTTCAAAGGGGAATTATCTAAGAAGGAGAGGCATTTTTGTGCATATTGCAAGAAGGATGGACATGAAGAACACTATTATTATAAGAAGGACATTGATGAGTTGAAGAATCTTCTCAAAAATAATCAAATTGATTTGCCTTCTAGAATGTCTGAGTCACCTTCTTCTCCTTCTTCTTCAAAATAGTCTAAGGAAAAGTTCATATGGCATCTACATCAGGTAATAAAGGTCAAGCTCTTTGTGCTTATTCAATTCCAGGATCAGGTAGATGGCTTCTAGATTCAGGAGCATCACATCATATGGCATCTTTGTAATCTATATTCTCTTCATTTCAGCCTTGTTCTATGTCTCCTATCTTGATGGGAAACAATACATACATGAGTGTAATTAGGAAGGGATCTATTAGTTTTGGGGACAACACTTTCCAAGATGTTTTGTGTGTTCCTCATTTGACGAACAATCTTCTTTCCATATATTAGATTACACATGGTGGAAATGGGAGAACTGTGGAGTTCACACCTGATTTAATCATCATTTGAGACTTAGAGAGTAGAGAGATCATTGCTACTAGGGTGGTTGATCATTCATCTCGGTTGTATACCTTTGCAGATTTTGCTTCTGATGGTGACATTATTCCTTCAGTTGTTCATCACACTCCTAGTGTGAACCATGATTTAGAGGAGACATTTGGCTACTTGAACTTGGGAGTTCTCACATCAGATCCAGTACTTGAGCCATGCATTTCATCTTCTATTGTAGTTGATGATGCTTGTGATTCCACAGTTTGGGTTCCTTGTGCTTCAGTGCAGTAGGATATACATTGTCTTCCAGATATGGCTACTTTGGATGGCTTCTTGACAGGTATTTCAAACTTGTTGTGGAGTCTCATCTTGCATATTTGGGGGACATCATTGATGACATTCATCTTCTCTTTGATGAAGATGCTCCTTCTTCAATTGTTGTGAGGGAACACTCTAACCCTCTTGTTCATTCTCTACATGATCATTCCTTTTAGTTTGACATGAGTGTGGATACTTTTGGACAACATTTGGAGGAGGCTTCTTTTTCTTTAGAGGGGATATCATTCTCTTTGGATCATGTTCTACATTATTCTCTACTAGATGTTGGATTGTACTCTTCAGCAGTGTGGCCTAGAACACTTGTTTGGAGTGTGCCAGCTTTCGACATTGACATGGAGACACTTGAGCATGCTTCAGAGACATCATACATCCTGCATACATCCTTGGTTTTGTTTCTTCCTAAGGGGAGGAACGTTGTTCAGTGAGATTGGATCATCTTCAGCATTCAATGTCAAGCTTCTACCATCATTACAGGAGACTCAACATTGAGGGGGGGCTGCCTTGTCTCTCTTCTACTTCTCTCTTATGGGGGGGTCTTTTTCCTCACATGGGGTTTTTACCTTCTCATTCATGATTGAGAGCATTTCTATCTTGTATTTCATCTCTCTTTTGGGGAGGAGTTTTGTCCCACTGGGTTTTCTCCTTTTCTCCATTTGTGAGAGATTGCATTGCATTTGTACATGGGTACCTAACATGGCCTAGTTGTCGGGACCCATCTTGCATTGTGTGTACATTCTCCCTAAGTTGCACTTAAGGGGGGGTGTTGGTGTAATTAAATGTTTTGTACCTTGTCCTAGGTCATAATTACACCTTAGTTAAGTTTACTTAGGGACCACATAGGAGTTGTTGGAGAATTTCCACCTTTGGTGGACTTATCTTCTTATTACTTTATCACCTCCACCTTTCATGGACATATCATGTGATTAGGTTTCCACCTTTTGTGGTAGATCCACTATTTGTGGTGGTTATCACATTATCACCTTTCCACTTTAGGTGGAGTGATAGCTTTTCATTGTTGTCTCATGTCATAAGATTACGACACTTGTCATAATCTTATGCACTCCTATGTTCTCACCTTGGCTATATAACCAAGGGGTCTCTCATTGTAAAATCAAGCAATTGCATTATTATTGACATTGAATACAGTTTATTCTTGTCATATTATTTTCTCTCTTCTTTGTGCTTTCCATTTGGTCCATAGATCTTGGCATCCATAGCCAATTCTAATAGAAGGATTTATGGAGAATTTGAGATATGATGTCTAGAAATCAATTAAGAATGGATATACTATGTCTACAAATGGTACAAGCACTGAAGTTGAACTCAAAGCTTATGAAAGTAATAGTAAAACAAGGCATTATCTCTTGAGTAGTCTAACAAATTCTGAATTAGTGAAAGTTATGAATCTAAAAACTAGTAAAACAATTTGGGAAAATTTGGAGAGTATTTATGAAGGAGATGATATGGCCAAACAAGCTAAGATGCAAAATTTAAAGATCACATTTGAGAACCTACAGATGTATGAAGATGAAAACATTACAAGCTACATACAAATGGTAGATGAAGTGGTTTGTTGGAAAAGTCAAAGAACCAAAAGTGGTAAAGAGAATTCTTAGAACCCTTCTTAAAGCTTATAGTCATAAAGTTGTTGCTATTGAGGAATCTCAAAATCTAGATCAGTACTTTAGAAATCAATTGTATGGCTCTTTAACTACATTTGAAATGAGAGAATTTGGTACTAATAATGGTGCAATAGTTGAGATTTCTTTTAAGGCTGCAAAAATAGAGAAGACTGAAGAACCAGATCAAGAAGATCTTGATGAAGTAAAAGCCAACTTTATAAGAAGGATGAGAAGAGGTATTGGTAAGTACAAAGGTAAGTTTTCTTTCAAATGTTTCAATTATGGAAAGATATGTCACTATGCTTCAAGATGTCCAAACAAAGTTGTGAATGATAAAAATAAGGAGAACAAAGGTAAAATAATTAAGAAAAACTATTATGTTAGAGAAGATGCAAGTATTTTTGATGATGAATCTGATTATGGAGATGATGATGAATGCTTTTTCATGTCTTTAAAAGATGAATTTGTTTGCTAACTCTGAAAGATGAGTGAAGGAATGCCCTCCAAAGAGAAAAGATAAGACTGGAGGTACTTTGGTATCTTCTTTTCATGATAGATAGGATAAGAACTAGTGGATCATTAACAATGGATTCTCTAATCATATGACCGAAGACAAGAGTAAGTTTGTTAAACTTGAAAAGTATGGTTGAGGACTTGTTAGATTTGGTGTTGATTTATGTGCTAAAATATGTGGAATAGGTTCAATCAGTTTTGATGGCAAGCATAATATTGAAGATATTTATTATGTTAAAGGCTTAAGACATAATATTTTGAGTGTTGGACAAATGTGTAGAAAAGGATACAATCTTATGTTTTAGGATGATAGATGTGAGATCAGAAAAAGGTCTAGAATTGTGAGTGTTGTTGGAAGAAGGACAAATGGAAATGTTTATCAGCTTAAGGGTGCTAATGGTCACTTTTTTATGACTTAGATCAATGAAAGTTGGTTATGTCACATGAGGATGTGTCCTATTAATTTTAATAATCTAGTAAGAATTAGTTCAGTTCAAGCAGTGAAAGATCTATCAAAGATTACAAAGCTTATCAATGTTGTCTGCAAGGATTGTCAGATTGGAAAGCAAATAAGAAGTTTCAAAGGAAAATAACAATATTCTACCGTATTATTGGAATTGGTGCATACAGATCTTTGTGTTCCTGCAAGAACAATAAGTCTTCAAGGTGATATGTATTTCTTGATTTTTATTGATGATTGTTCTAGAATGACACACGTTACTTTTCTTAAAGAAAAATCTAAAGCCCTAGATAGGTTCAAATAATTTAAAGTTATGGTTGAGAATGAGATGGATATGAAGATCATGTGTTTGAGGTCTAACAGAGGTGGAGAGTTCACATCCAATGAATTTAACATGTTTTGTGAGAATCATGGGATAAAGAGACACTTGTTTGCCTCTAGAACTCCTTAGAAAAATGGAGTGGTGGAAAGGAAAAATATGACTATTCAAGAAGATGCAAGAACTATGATGAAAGAAGCTAATCTATTGGAAGTCTACTAGAGAGAAGTAATTCATACTGATGTTTACATACTTAATAGAGTTCAATAAAAAAAATCAACACAAAGACTCCCTAAGATTTGTGGTATGGAAGGATCCCTACTGTCAAATACTTTAGAGTGTTTGGAAGAAAATGCTATATCAAAAGAGATGAAAAAAACTAGAGAAATTTTGATGCAAGATTTGATGAAGGAATCTTCCTTGGATATTCTACTAAAATAAAATCCTACCGATGCTACAACAAAATATTGAGAAATATTGTTGAAAGTGCAAGTGTCAAAGTTGATGGAAACTTTCAAACTCAGTGGTGATAGATGGATATGAATCAAATGAGCCTGATTGCAGAGAAAAAAAAAGATATAAGGAAAAGGAAGTGCATATTAAAGAGGAAGAAGCTCTAGAAAAGACCCGTAGAACCCCTTCTAAGTATGTGCTGAGAAATCATTCTGAAGAATAGATTATTGGAGACAAAAACAAAGATGTGCTAATACTAGTAGAATTTGGAAAATATATGACTAGATGACTAAAAATTTTAGTCACAACAACTAAAAATGACTAAATTCTACATAGTTTTTTTTAACTTAGCTATAAATGAGTAAATAAATGACTAATCTGGTCGTTGACTAAGAAAATATTTAGTCAAAAAAGTAAAAATGACTAAAGAGTTAGTCATCAAATCCAAACTAGATGAAATTTTTAAAAAACAAGTTGGTCAATTATTGGCGCAATGTATTCATGCATGCGATATATTGGCACGATTATTCACGTTCATTGTGGATTCATTTGTCTCGCTTGACCTTGCTTCATTCGTTAGCTTAGCATGAGGTGTTTTGATATGTTTTAGTAGCTATTTGCATGGGTGATAAAGATTCAGAGAGGACCTGGAGACTTCTTAAAAGGTAGGCAAAGGCAATGAATTCAAAGTTTGTTGCAATTAATTTGAATTCACCGAGGCCCTCTGTAGAGAAATTGGATTTGGGGATGCCCCCTGCAACAAATTCAGAGGTAATCAAAAACCCTCATTACATTAAACACAAATTCAAAATGCTCATTACAATCTACTTCTCTTAATAAAGTTTTGTTGCTCTTAATAATGTTATTTTACAATCTTGCCACTGTTTTTCTTCATAATGTGTTCGAGCTAAATATAATAAAATTTGGGTGTCAGTGCCAAAATATAATTTCCTCAAATAATTTTGATACATTTTCACTGCAAGCGCAAACTATCCTTGTGCAAAGTAAACATGTGCTAGATTTACCCACACATCAAGCATCTGAACAAAGATGTTTCCTGCAGCAACTTCTTGTACCTGTGTAAAGATCTCCTTTGCAATATCAAATTGACCCCTTTCAGCTTGCACAATGGCTGCCCCATTTTCAACATAAACATTTCCTAGTCTTTGTGCCGACACTTTACAATGGCTACCCCATTTGCAACATAAACATTGTCACTGCAAGCACAAGATGTCCTTGTGCAAAAGTAAACATGTGCTAGATTTACCCACACATCAGGCATTTGAACAAAGATGTTTCTTGTGGAAGCTTCTTGTACTTATATAAAAAATTCCTTTGCAATATCAAATTGACCCCTTTCAACTAGAACAATGCCTGCCCCATTTGCAACATAAAAATTTCCTAGTCTTTGTGCCAACACTTAAGTGGCCCCTTTTATGACATTAAGATCCTCTTGATTTATTATTATACTCCTATTTTCCAAGAGAAAAATCCTCAAGGCTCATGGGAGATGAATGATGAGAATTTGAGTTTCAACTTGGTTTCATTTTGAAAAGGGGACATTACATTGTACAAGATTTGTTTTTAAAAAAAATAATTTAATCCACCTATTTGGGACTATAAAATAATAATAAATGAATTAATCCATTTTCAATTATAGGTTCTTTTAATCTAGAATTTGATAGAAAGATAAAGCATAATACATTGAAGGACACAAAAAATGTTCTAAAATAAATACTAAAATAGGCTCCCCCTGAAAAACAAGAAAGAGGAAAAATGAAAAGATAACATCCAGATGATTCATTTGAGGTTTTTGATAAGATCTCATTTAACTATGTCAAATGGGTTTAGAAGGGACAAAGCATATTTGATTGACTAAAATTTTGAGATAGCCTATCCATCATCATTGTATGCATCATCTTCTCTTGGAATTTTTTTCTACAATGCACTAAGCCTCGAATTGATTGGGGATGCACTTAAGCTGGATAAAAACTCATCAAATTCTTAATGTATACTTGGAAACATGGAACTAAAAATAGGTGATTGGCTTAAATAAAAAGAAACAATTAAAGTAGCACACCAACTTGTTTGGGTTGATGAAGAAAAAAAAAGTTGATGAAGAATGGAGGATTCATATGGAAAGGAGAAAGAAAGAGGAAGAACTTCGACATGTGATGCAACAAGAGGAGCAATTTTAAAATGTGAAGGAATTATGGAAAAGTAAACGTAAGGACATGGATGATGATAATGATGAGGATGGTCAGTCTAAGAAGAAACAAAAGAACAAAAAGAAGAAGGATAAGGTGTTGGAAACAAGCCACACTGAGAGGGGGGGTGAATCAGTGTTGTGAAAAAATTATCTTTAGTAATCTTTAACTTGAAAGAATCAATAACATTCATTCACAATGCATAAACAAGAAAGTGAACACAACACCGTAACACCAATATTTTTACGTGGAAAACTTGTTAGGGGAAAAACCACGGTAGATGGCCAATCCATAAGTATGATTTTGAGTATACTCAAAAGTGAAGATTACAAGGGAATGCACTTGCATTCAGGTGCACTTCCTAGAGCTCACTGCTCAAGAAAGAAAGGGCTTGCTACCCAAGATTTAAGATTAAAACCATATGAATATTTGAACTAAGATGATAGCATCTAAAATTCCTAATTATAGTTCCAGATTAAGCACAACAACGAATTTGTTCTTCTACAGATTGAATCTACAATTCTGCTTTGTTCTTCTCATGTACACAACACATATCTTCTATGTGCAAGTGAAACTATGCATTATCACACCTCTGCTCTACTCTAACTCACTATTTAGACATCAACATAGCTCTTAAATCATACAAAATGATACAAAATACCAAGCATATATATCCACAACATATGATTTATTTACACTCTGTCGGCTTCAACAAAACATAAGAAAATTACAACTGTCGGCTCATATTATGAGAAATATACAATGCATACCCTCAAAGGTCAGCCACAACTTGGCTAGGACCCAAACAATGACATACAAACATAGATATAATTGATTAATACATTCACGACTTAATATATTCACGAGGTTGGCCTCAATACAAGAAAAACTGAGAACATGCCAACTGAATCTTCTAACTTCACATGATATGATACGAGCTGCTATGCTTCAAAAGAAATAAAGATGATATGCCAAAAAATATTCCCTGGGATGCACAATGAAAAATAATAACTAGAAATGATCTTACAGATTGAAGAACACTATGTTACCGGATACTCTGTTCTTGCTTGACAATTATGAGTCTTCTTGCCAGTAGGAACAAATGATGGAGTGTGGACCTGATAGACGATTATGGTTGACATCAATGAAAACACCAAGTGAACCTCATAGTGTCTCTTTCCAACATAAGGACCACAAGGCTTATGATTCTTATATGGAGGAATTTGATGTTTCCATGGAAGACGAGACAAATTATATGAGTGATAAGGCGCAAGATGATGCAAAAAATTCCCAAGATCTTCTTGCAGATCTAGGTCTAGAAGACTCTGATGATGGCGAGATAAATTCTCCATTTTCAACAAAATCACAAAGGAGACATGCATACTTTGATTCTAAAGATGATGAACCATTACAGAAATAGAGTCTAAGAGAAGATGATCCATATGATGATGATTTCTAGGATTCTTGAGCTTTAACCAAACCTAGCTCCTATTTTCCAAGAGAATCTAAGGTTCCACTAGGGTCTGTTGATATTAATAACTCACCCATCTTGATAAATTCATGGGCATCATGTGGATCTATGAGAGTTGCCTTTCTTAAAATTTCCAAAGCCTTCTCTGCCTACCCTTGTTGAGCATATATATGGCATACAACTTTTAATCTCTCGCACTTCTCAGGGTGGACCTTCAGATTCTTTTCAAAATTTGAGAGAGAAATCTTAAGATCTCCTAGCTTCAATTGAAACTTTTCAAAAAATTCACAAAACTGTTCACTAACTATGAGAATCCTACAATAAAAAAATGCACAAAACTAATCACATAGATTTTTCCCCATTTCAAATAGAAAAATTGCTAAAAAAAATGTGTTTAAAACTTGCAAATAAAATCATGTTGATTTTCGCGCCAAAAAAAAACCATGAGACTATAGCTTGTTGCTTACTATTATGCTTTGATAGATTTTTTCCAAGAATGCATAGCTTGTTTGAAATCACCTGTTTTAGGCTTTTATCCATAGCAACAAGGTAGTGATTTGTTTGATAAAATTCTTTGCTAGACATGTATGAAAAATGTGGTAGCATAGACAAGGCAATGAAATTTGGAAAAAATTCCTCAAAGAAATGTGGTCTCATGGTGATGGAATTCCATGACAAATTCCATGACAAGTGAATTGTTATGGATTGTCATGGCATTCCATCACCATGAGACCACATTTATTTGAGGCATTTTTTCAACTAGTTCACTTCCTTGTCTATGCTATTGCTTACTATTATGATTTGATAGATTTTTTCCAAGCATTCATAGCTTGTTTGAAAGAACTTGTTTTATTTTTTTAGCCATAGCACCAAGGTAGTGAACTATTTGATAAAATGCTATGGTAGACAATCTATATGAAAAATGTGGTAGCATAGACAAGGCAATGAATTGTTTGAAAAAATTCCTCAAAGAAATGTGGTCTCATGGAATGCCATGACAAGAAAATGCAATTAGAAGCTACTCCTAGTTATTAGTTATGCAATGTGAAGTAATTGCATAATTGCTTAGGTTGACTTTGTAAAAACTATATTGTAATTGAAATTTTATCTATCAACATCTAGTTCTTAGTTATGCAATGTGAAGTAATGCTTTGAGTTTAAAAGATGTGCAATTCAATGTAATAAAAAATGCAGATGATTATGAACAAATAATTGATACCAATTCATAATATACCCCTATATTCCAACCTAAAATACACAAAAAATCCAATCATACACAATATTATCAACAAATAATTGAGACTAGAATTCAAGCACCAAATTAAATATTCTTTTCCATTGATTGCTTCAAATAGATATTAAAATATAACATAAGTCTCCTCATACATGTTTCTACAAATGCCTATGATGATATTAAAATTCGGTCTTGGTTTCTCTTTTATAAGAGAAGCAACAAGCTTAAGACCGTTACAAAATATGGCATCTTTTCAAAATTCATGCCATTTCATATAAACTAGACTAAACATTAGTTTTTCTTAAAACATAAAATAGAGAAAGTAGACAACTAATGAAGTCCGCAACACTCATGACACTATAGTCTATTAATGTCCGTAAGGCACCTATGATCACCTAAGATCTGTTCAAGGTCCTTTCTCCACATTAGTGTATCTGAATGTGTGGTACTTGCACTATGAAAGACCCAAGGCCTACTATTCAAGGAGAGGACCCATATACCTATGCTCTCACTCGTACACTCTATAATCACGTGGCCATTTTTTATTCTTGAATTTTCAATATATTTGCAAGGTGAATCTTCCATCGGTTGTCTAGTAACACCCTACCATCCATGATAAACTTAGACTATCTAGCATCCAACACTATTACTCCATCCATGACTAAGTCAAACCTGTCAATACTCAACTCACCATCCTTTTGCATGTGAGTGATGTACTCTAGAACAATTTGGCCAAATTCACTCTTCTATTCATTGAGGTCCTTCAAGTGGTCATCATATTCAATAGTTTTGGCCCAAACCACTAATTCAAAGTATGAAATGAATCTATTCTTGTTTTGATCTTTTGGTCCTCTTCTTGCATATATTGGAATTCATCTATAACTATTTTGGCCATCTGCTTTGTAGGTTTTAATGTTGCAGGAGCCTTAGTACTCCTTTATAATATTCTGCACAAGGTTACCAATATGTGGTGTATGGGCTGCTAGTTTTTAGAAAGGGGATCTAGTATGGGTAGATGTGTTTTCATCTGATCAGTTTCTTGTGTTAGTGAGCTATAGAAATCATACACACTTTCCAACTTATCCACAATTAGCTTTATCCTATGCTCGAGGACCTTCTCTAAAAGATTGCAGATTTTATTATTCACTCCTTCCTTACCCTCATTGTTGGCTTTCTTTAACTCTTCAATCTCCTGTCTAAGAATGCTCACTTATTCAATAAAGCACTTTGTATATCAACTGGTGGAGCAGGAGGACGCTGGTATAATATTATTTCCTTGTTCTGTGAGGGGCCCACTCCTTTCAATTCTTCCCTCAACTTCACATTTTCCATGAATAATTTATTGACTTCATCATTTAAAAACTTTTGTTCCTTTTCATACTCTCCCAATCTAGCTTTCATGTCCTTAACTATAGCTTGGGTGAACATATTTGAATGCATTGTCATGGTTGCAACTTCTAGAGGAGTCGTATCCTTTAATGTTTTCACCATAGTTGTCCCTTTCATTTCCTGCATTACATCTAGTAACCTTGGTTTTTGTGTAATCTTTTATTTGGCCCAGAATGCCAAGGTTTCAATCTTAGGGTTATACCCTATGCCACTTACCCCTTCATCTAATTCAAACTCAAAAATCAACATTAGGTCCTCCTATGTTTTCACTTGATCAAGTACAAAAAATTATCTAATTCCATACTAGGGACAATAAGTATATTACTTTTCAAAATCATCTCTATAGCCTCTTGTGGGCTGGCATCAATATTATCAATCCTTAATTCATTAAAATTTTGGGCTACTATCTGGTCATGTTGGGATTCCTCAGCTCCCATCTTATTTATTTTATCTCTCGCTTCAAACTCTCTCATTTTCATCTTAATCCAAAAGTCTTTAAATTCAGGGGTTTTGATAAATTCATCATCTTCCAAGAACTTGTGAGCTACAACTACCCTGTCATCCTCATGCATTTATATTTCTCCTTGTACCTCAATATCAGCTCTAGCTTTAGGCCTATGGGCTTCAGTTTCAAGCCTAGGTTGGTCCACTTCAACATCATACTTGAAATGTCTTAACACATTAACTGCTTATTTTGTATCTCCAACCTCCTCACTTATTTCATAGGAAACAAGTGGCTCTATCTCTTGTGTCTTTTTTTTTTTAGAAGGTGGTTGTTCAGGAGGTGATCTTGGAGAAGCATGACATACTGAAATAGTATCTGAAGTTGGTTTTTTAATTAGAATACCACTCAACCTTTTTGGACACAATTTGGCAAGTCTTCTCGTATCTGTTGCAATATTATATAATTCATTAAACTTATAAATTATCATAACAATCCTCTTGATAGGATATGCTTCCTCTATGAAATAACCCAAGAAATCACTATGCTTCATCTTTCTTTCTTTCTCAAAATTTTTCATAAGTTCCCATTTGCTCCTCCTATCATTTACCTATTGAGGAGTGAAACAATTTCTGATTACGTCTTCTTCATAGTCAATCTAGTGAGTAACCATAGCCTTGGTAAGGATGGTGCATCTTACAAAATTCATGTGACCCTCAGGATCAAAAGCTCTTTCCTTTCTAGACTGTAAAGAGTACCCAACACGTCAAATTGGGTAGAAATGTACCCTTCCTTTGTTTACTCATGACATTATTTTCCATCCATAAAATCTGCCACATGAACTCTAAAAAGGCTAATCGAAGGGAGAAAATATTTGGTAGTATATGTGGGGCCTGTGGGCATCCATAAATCCTTATTATTGTGGCATCTAGTAGAAAAAACTAATCACCGAAGTTATGAGTATGGCCTTGATCAGGTTTCAAAGCCAAAGGTCTTAACAATTGTAGCACAAGTGTGTGTAGTCTTGGTGGTTGGTGGCCAATAAATCTCATAATTTTGTACTCAAACTCATAATGGAATATCACATAATTTTAATTCTTACATTTGTTGTCCCATATATAACACCATATTTGTGCTGGTAGCAAATTCCCTTTCTTGCCAATCTGACCCAAACACATCCTTTTTCTCCATCTATCTTTATTCTGGTATAATATTAGGTGGCACAACAAAGAATATTTCTTGAATGTTATGGGGGCTTTATTTTCCCTGGCTTGCAGAAATGTTTCATGCAATGTTTTCTCAAGATATGAAGCAGAATCATATTCAATGTTCATCTTAGGGTTTTGGATCCTCATAGTCATCATCATTAAAATAACTGGAATTTTCTCTTCTACATCTATCCCAAATACTTGATAGAGAGAAAAGTAGGTTTTCTTGAAATATAATTGTAAATCTGAGACCTCAAATGGTCCAATTGCAGAAGGGGATATAGGAATCACCCTATTGTTTGCACCCTTTTTCATGTAAATGGGGACTTCATCACTTCTATGGGTTTTCCTCAATCTAGTATAATGTTATTTACTTCTTTGCAAATCAATTTTAGTCAAGGCTTGTTTGTTTAGGTCAAAACATTCAATTATGGATGCTTTAGTCACACAAATAATGGTGAACCATCTGGAAATCTCACAAACCTAGTATCAAGATGATAACTCTAAGCCAATAATCTGATGAACTCTACATCTATAAAAACATTTGGGACAATTAACTTGGCCAAATCTAATGCCCATGGATTTGACACTGGAATCTTGGCCTCCCTTTTGTTATAAAATTACCAAAATGGTTCCCACCCAAAGATAGGGATAAGGGCATCTCTACAACCCCAAGCCACATCACTAAAAACATTCTTAAATTCTCTCTCAATTGATTTAGGGAGGATGTCAATGATAGACTAGTGTAAGGACCTATTTTTAACCTTAGATTCTTCATTTTTAGTTTGAGGTTCTTTCTTCTTTGATGACATGATGTCTTTTTAAGTTTCAAGTTCTTTCTTCTTGGACAGCATGATGTTTAACTATCTTACTTCTCCTAGTGTATCTGAAATGTAGAATTCCAAACAATCTTCTACTCGTAAAACTTAATTCATGATTTAACTATCTTACTTCTATACTTCTAAAATGCAAAATTCTAAACAATCTTCTACTCATAAAACTTAATTAACAAGAGTTATGCGCACTTACCCGAGTTATGATGGTTGCATAGCTTAACCTTCTGAAAATCCTAGCTCCCTGCATGATAATTTTTGCAAATGAGTGCAAAGAGAATGTAAAATTCTTGGTTTAATGGCTTTTGAGCTCAGTCATGTCAACATTAATATCAACCTTATGCTAAATATTTTTCTTGTAGTTTGAGTTTGAACTCCACCATTGATTTTACTAGATCAGACGATTGATGTGATTCATACATTTAATACCACTTTATTGCCACTACTTTCTCTAACGACCATGGGATAGTGGGGTATAAAATGCTATACCAAATGTTTCTTTATATTTCTATGCATGGTAGTGGCATCCTTACCTCTATACCACAAGCTTGACTAGTATAACCTGTGGTACTGCGGTTTACATTAAGGGTTCCTTACCTCTATAATACAAGCTCGACTTGTTTAACCCAAAGATATTGTGGTTCACATTAACAATTACCACCATACCACATGCTTCATCACATCCTTCTATGGTATAGCGGTTCATACTACCCTACCGCATACCTTTATGATCTTCCTCATGGGATGGCGGGTTATTCCATGCTATACCACACCCTTCATTTTTACTTCTCACAGTCTGGTGGTTTATGATGTATTTTAATTCTCTCATACCACCCAACCATGTCCTCATCATAATAATTTCATGGTATGGTGGTAAACATCTTCATGTTTTCTGTTACACATGGCCAACCCACCAAGGTTTTAGATAACTGTTGTAGGATTGCGGTAAGAGAATGTTAAGGGATTTGGAATATTTTTAGCTGGACATGTTTTTACTTCAGTATATATATGATGAATTTTTAGTATGTTCAGTAAAAAATAAAAAGGAATATTTAAGGGTCAAGGCTTGGGTCATGGAGCTCAAGGTTAATTGTGATGATGGAACTAGGCAAAATTTCAAGGTTCTAACACACCTCATGATGAACTAGACTATGTTTTTCCTTCATCCTGTTTGTGTTATGTTTTTATGATTTCTTCTCTTCTGAGTATATCCCTATGGAAAATTTGTCTGATACCTGTAATTGTAAACATTTTCTTGGTTTTTGACTACAAATTCCTTTTAATCTCTAAACTGAATTCTATTTTAATTTTCCATTTGCAGTTATCAGCTAGTGTATGAGCACCCTTAGGACATGATGCCTACAGGAGGAAGCTTTTTATTTTTTGTCTTGTTTTGTATTGATTCATGTTAATAAGGTCATTTATGACCATTTGGGATAATTTTGATCCATTTTTTAATGTTATAGGTCCATTGGTCAAAATTTGTAAACATTTGCAAAAAAGATGTAAAAGTTGTCATTGTGAAAGTTGTCAAAATGCATTAAAGTTACAACTTTGTTTAGGAAGTTAGTTGTGGGCGGTTGGTATTTGTCTAATTCTTGGGAAATAATAAATACATGTTGTAAACATGAATCCCAAGGTTGGGAGGAGATTGGAATGAAGAAATTTCAATTTTGTACTCTAAAAATTGTATTTTTCTTACAAATCTTACTGTTCTTTTCATTTGTGCAAACTGTACTTTGCATTTAATGACCTACACTTGATTGGAGATGATAGAGGATTGAATCACCTTCCAAATGAAATTGGTTTGTGGGGCCAGTTTCATTCATGGTTTGTTACTTGCATTGTAGGGGCAAGTCAAATGGCTATGCTTGTTTGAGTAAGGGTTCAACCACGATTGCATTCATTCATGGCAAAGTGGGCCTAGGTTGTGATATGTTTTGAGATAAAGTTGTTTGAGACCATATGAGATGTTTTTGAAGTATTGGAATAGGATTAGAGACCCCTTGAAGCCAATAACTCAGCTATGTCATGTTCAATTTCCCAAGTAGGCCTAGTAAGAAGGAGGACAGTTAATTTTTGAACCCTTCTATAAAAAAAAAACCCTACCTCATTTCTAGATATGTGTAAGAATGGCCAAAAGGGTATCCTAAATGAGTATCTTTTTCTATAGATCAGATTTATTCCAAAAGATACAACCAAAAAGTCCTTTTTGGAAGGCTACAAGGAAGAATGCTAGTTTGTGAAGGAAAGCCCATTGATTGATGACTAACGGTTCTTATGAGTGGTTTTATGAGTTTTTTGGATCATTGTACATAACTTCTCTACATAATCACCAAATTGGAAAGTCAACAGTTATCAACTTATGAACTCAATAAATTTTTACTGATTCAAGTTGTTGATTTATACATTAATGTTTATTTGGATTTCAGGAAATGAAGACAAGGACTATAAGGCACAAATTAGGTGATAGTGATCATAATGTTCAAATTATAGAGATAGAATATGAGCGTGCACATACTGAAAAAGTGGCCAAGAATAATGAATATCTTTTGAGTCTTGGTTTGAAAAGGCAAGTTGTAAATCCACTAAGTAGTATATTATTTGTTTAATAGTGTTTAGTCAAATTTTATAGGCACGAGATTTATGTATATAAGACATAATATGATTTTATTTTTGTTTTATAGGCAACAAAAAGAGTGCAAAGAAAATGTGGAGAAAAAAAAAAGGAAGAAAAAGATATAGTGTCGCCATCTCATAGAAGCCAACACTTTTGTGATTCAACAAATACAGTTGGTGAAAATGATAGTTCTGATGATGTGCAACCTAGTATAGCACATGGTGATGTGCGGCCTAATATAGCACATGGTGATGTTTAGCCTCATATATCACATGATGATGTGCAACATTGTGATGATCTCTTAGGACTAAATCTAAGAGATTTTATTGAAAAACATTAGAGCAAAGGAACATTAGGTCTACAGATGCGTTTTTCAGCATTAAAGGATGTGTTTAATAGTGTGGAATCCACAGAGACTGGTACTGATCTACCTACTCATGCCACACCTTATGTGGCCAAGGAACATGAAGTTTTGGTTAATGAAAGTCATGAAGAGATACCGCTTCCATCTGTTGTGCCTCAAAGTGCACCTGTTGCATCTAGAACTTTTGATGGAACTAGTGGATCAATCAAAAATATTGGTAGTGGTAATTTAATAGAAGATGTGGATGATTTTTTCAAAAGACAAAGATTGAGTCAAGATTTATATAGATCTACTGAGAGGAATGAAAAATAAATAAAATTAGAAGGCAAGAATCCATTCTTGCTTGAGGTATTGAGAGATGGTGAGACCATTGGACCAAATGTTGCAAAGTCAACCACCAAGTTGGGTGTAAGATGTAGGGCCCATTTGGATATTTGTAAATCAAATTTTTCAGATCAAGATCCACGAGATGTGGAAAATGTTATACAAAAAATGGAAAATTCTTTTGAGACTACTGGTGGAAAAATATCTAGAAAATATTACAAGCAAAGGATGAGAGTTTCGATGAACAATTATAGATACATGTGCAGAAAAGAAATCATGTTGGGAAAAGAGAGGTTTGAATCCAGTCTATCTCCCAAAGAGTGGGAGGCATTGAGAGAAATTATGCATTCCGAAGAATATTTTGCAAAGAGTAACAAAGGCAAGATAGCAAGAGATAATGTGAGGGTTGGATATACATTTGGTCGAGGCGGGTTGTACACCAAAAAGGAAAAATTTGTAGTAAGTGTATGGATTTTTGGTTTAATTTACATTGTGTTATTTATTTTGATTTTTTATTGAAATGATTATAGGTTGAAATTGACATTGTATTTTAGGTGGAAAATAGTAATAGAGAAGTAGATGCATAAGATATTGTCAATTATATGGTAGCACTAGATGCTAGTAAATCTAAGAGTAGGATGAAGTTGAAATCTAGTTCATCAACAAAGATTTTATAGCCATATGTTCAATGCCCAGTAGGAGCCTCTGCAGATCATGTCAAATCATATGAACAAGGGTACCAAAAAGTAATGAGTTGCATATTAGGTCTTAGTCACCAAGTTTCGCAATTGGTTGAAACTGTTAACCCTATGGTTGTTGCATGGAATGATCATAAATCCATGGATTGAGATGAGGTAAGAGGCTCTATTGATCTCATTTCTTCTTGTTTGGAAGTTCAATATATAAATGTATCTTAATATGTAGATTATTTAAATATGAGCATAGGAGAACCCAACCCAATTTCTTTATTGTTGGAGTGATCTAGAAAATGTTCTTTTGGACAAATTTATAGCTTTCATTTTTTACTTGACTATTGAATACTTTGTATATTTTTTTGCACGATGGTTAAACCACATGAAAATAAATTTTTTCAAAGAAATAGGAAAACAAAAATGCCTTCAGGGTGTCAACAAAGCTATCGATATTGATAGTGATGAAGTGGACAAGAATGCACAACGCAGTCGTCTTAGTTGTCTTGAAGTTGAGGTAATTAATATATAATAGTTATCAATTATCTATCTCAATGTTTTGTCATTCTTCATGCTTAAAATTTTATTTTGGAGAAAAATTTATAGGTTTTGCATTCTTTACTTGACTTATATTAATTTTTTTACGATGATTAAACCACATGATGCAAAGCAATTATATGAAAGAAGGACAAAAAGAAAAAGGCCCTGCCAATAGATAGAACTCTCTGAAATGTTGTACAATTTAATAGTTGTAATGATGTTGATAGTGGTTATGATGATGAAATCGATGAACATGAACTTGATATTCATAGTGGTAGTTATGCTAAACTTGAGGTGAGTGCTATGAAACCACTTGCAAGTAAGTAGTATTCAAGTAAGTAATGGTTGTTTTATTATGTAAATAAGGGTAATCATTACCTATTTGATAGAAGTTGGATATTAGAATAGCAATGAAGTGTAATTATCTAGTATAGATAGATTATGGAATTAAGGGAGAACATATGACTTACATATGGAAGCTTAGAGCTTAGTTGTAATAGAGTGATTTATAAAAACACATACAAATATTGATTTATTCCAAGACATAAGACATTGCATACAACTGTCAAAAATAATACAATGTGTATTTTATATCTGAATATAATGTGTATTTTTTTTTTTACAAACATTTATTGATAAACTCCAAGAAGGGGATACTGTCGAGGTGTTGGATCCACATGATGGTGCTACCATGGGCATTGGGTGGATTCAATCACTATATAGTATACATGGAGTCAAATTGAAAGGAATAGGGGATGCAAATGTATGTATTTTAGAGGTCTCAAGTAACATACCCCTTCCTCATGTAGACAAAATAGATGGAGTTTTCTATCTGAAAGAGAAAGTAGGGACCTTCACATGGTAGCCACTAAAATATTTGAAAAAAATCACAAAGAGTTAGTCATAAGTGAAGAAGAGAAAAAGAAGGGTTAGCAGAAACAAAGTGTGGAGAGTGAAGTTGTAGACAAAGATTGTACCGAGCCTGAATAAGTTGAACCCAAAAAAAAACCAAAAAATATGATTTGGGTGTAAATTCTATGAGTAGAATAAAGAATGTTCTATCTTACTGCACATGTAATGTAAAACCCCTTGATTATGTTTTTTTCTTTTTGTTTGGGTTCTGCTCATTCAAACTAGTGCATTATAGAAGATGGGATATGTTGTTGTGTAAGTAGTAGATGAAGAGAACATGGGTATAGAAAAATAAGTAAATACAAAGTAGATAAAGAAGGTGGGATATGTTGTTGTGTAAGTAGTAGATGAAGAGAACATGGGTATAGAAAAAGAAGTAAATACAAAGTAGATAAAGAGGTGTAGAGAAGAGGAAAAGTTGCAGAGAGTGCAACAATATACATGTATGTGTAATTGCAAATAAGTTGCAACATAGAATTATCATCAAAATTGTAATATCTTGCATAACCAAAAAAAAGGCATTGTAACTTAGTTTTTTCAATCACAGCACTGAGAAACACACTTTGTAACAATACTTTTTTCAAAGAAAAGACACATTTCTATCTTGTATTTGTTGTAAGAACACGTTTTATCAATAAAAATTCAGTATTTTTCCTTCTTAATAGCCATTTCATTATGTGAAAATGAATGATTGATTATGTTTTTCTGTGTTTTTATATGTTTAAGCCTCAATTAAAGCATTGTCTCATTTCCAACACTTATAGGTAGAAATCAGTGAACACAAACAATTAAATAAACTACCAATTGACTGAATATACTACCAACTGATAGATCTCAGTGTTAATAAATATGACTAAATATAATGATTATGCAATTAATAAACAATGTATCAATATACCTATCAGTTGACAAAAATCAGTGAGAAAAAATAATTAAATAAACTACCAAATTGATCAAAATGATGATTAAAATTAATGACTAAATACACTACCAATGGATGTAAATCAGTGAATAAAAATGACTAAATAAGTGACCAGTTAACATCAATCAATGACTAAATTAACGATGAAATATACCAGTGAATAAAAAATGACTGAATAAGTGACTAGTTTAAAACATTCAATGACTAAATTACACACTGCCAAATCAATCAAATTAATGACTACATCAATGACCAAATCGATCAATCAGACGACTAAATTAATGAGTAATTTGATCACTCAGATGACTAAACCAATGACCAAATCGATCAATCAGGTGACTAAATTAATGACTAAAATTGATTAGCCGAATGACTTAAAATGGTTTATTCATCAATTCTGTCTCGTTATAAATGTCTGGAAATAAACTACTACTAGTCACGAGGCCATGTTCAGTCATGTATAAGCAGTTTTTAGTAGTTTTTTCAGTCTTATATTGCTATTTTTGTACTAGTGTAACAAGGAGGAAAGTTGCTAAAGAAGAGGTAAAATTGTGTACTTTCTAAAGTTGAACCTAAAACAATAATTGAGGCATACAAAGATGAACATTGGATTAAAGCTATGGAAGAAGAACTACTGTAGATTGAGAAGAATCGAACTTGGGATCTTGTCCCAAGACCTACAAACAAAAACATACTTGAAACTAAGTGGGTGCTTAGAAAAAAATTGAATGACAATGGAGAAGTGGTAAGAAATAAGGGAAGGCTTGTGTGTAAGGGCTATTCACAAGTTAAAGGAATAGACTTTGAGGAGCCATTTTATCTGGTGGAAAGAATGGAAGCTATCAAAATGTTCTTGGCTTTTTCTCCACACAAGGACTTTAAATTTTATCAAATGGATGTGAAGTCTTCTTTCTTGAATGGAGAATTGGAAGAAGTATACATGGAACAACTAGAAGGATTTCAATTACCAGATAAACCTAATATGGTTTGCAGATTGAATAAGACATTATATGGATTGAAGCAAGCTCCCAGAACTTGGTATGTAAGGTTGGATAAGTTTTTGATACAAGGATTCAATAAAGGTACCACAAATAGTAATATTTACTTTAAAGTTGAAAAAGATCAAATCTTGATTGCAATTATGTATGTTGATGACATAATTTTTGGAGGCAATGAAGCTATGTGCAAGAAGTTTGCAGAAGAGATGTAGAAAGAGTTTGATACATCTATGTTTGGGGAGATGAATTTCTTCCTTGGGCTAAAAATCAATCAAACAAACAAAGGTATATTCATTTCACAATGAAAATATGTCAAAGAGGTGTTGAAAAAGTTTGGAATGGAAGAATCCAAGCCAAATTGCACTTCTATGGTTACTAGTTGCAAACTGAGCAAGAATGATGAATCGCCTAAGGCTGATCAGAGCAAGTACATATAAGTGATTGGTGGACTAATATATATAATTGCTACTAGACCAGATATCATGCATGTAATTTTTCTTGTGGCTAGATTTCAAGAAGATCCTAGAAGTCACGTGTTGTAGCAGTGAAGAGGATATTCAAATACTTTTAAAGGGCACTCTAGATCATGGATTGTATCCAAATGATACTAATTTCACTTTGAGTTCTTACACAAATGTAGATTGGGCTGGATGTGTTCATGATAAGAAAATTACAAGTGGTGGTGCATTCCTTATTGGATGTAGATTGGTATCATGGCTAAGTAAGAAACAAGATTCAGTTTCTTTATCTACTACATAGGCTGAGTATGTTGCAACATCTTGCTGCACACAAGTGTTGTGTGTTGGTGTGAATAATATTTAATTACACTTGCATAAGTTTATTTATGCATATTATTTAATTAATTCATAGGTTGCATTCACTGGGAAATTAGTTATAATAGGGCCATCCCCCTTCACATGTTTGCATAGGAAATAAGATTCCTTCTAGAATCCCTATTCAAGACTTCACATCATCCTAGGTAATAAGTTGTCACATGTTGGATTGAGACACATGGAAAAATAATATGTCACTCTCACATATTTAAGCAAGGTTTTTGTACATTGTAGCATACCAATTTATCTCATAATAGAATCTTAATCCGCATGCCTAAGTTGCAACACTTTCTTGTGTGGGTGATTTTATTCTTGGTAAGATCCTTTGAAGGTTGCAGCTTCATAGGGTGATTGTGCATCCATAATTTCTACGTGGTATCAGAGCTTGTTCATTTAAGACTCATCTCAAGATCAAAAATTTAGGCTAAGGAGATCCACATCGTAGTCTTGAAGGTTTTCATTGAATGCTAGTTGGCTCTACTTAGGGACCAACTAATTTCTGGTGCAAATTGAGTCCTCTCCGACCTCACCATTGCGTTCAAAAGGCCTCAAAACCATAGGATTTCTTACCAAATTGTCAAATTCAGAGACATTTTCTCAGGAGCCATTAGAGGTAATCTTAGCAAGGTTTTTCCATTCGTATCGTATGGATCGTATGGTTTGCAAAAAAAATCCCCTGACAGTTGTACTCTGTAGCAATTTTTTTTTAGTTTGTAGGCTATATTTTCAAAAATATTGGGCTCATTTTATATAGTTTGGAAAAATAAATTTATTTTGAGAGGATATCATATATAGGGTTTGATTTTAAATTTCTGTGATAAATTTTATATGGTCAAAATCTGCATTTTGTCGGGGTGTATTCCTTTTTGCAGATTATAAAATAAAATCGGTATTTAAATTTTTGACATTATTCAAAATTTTATTTGTTGGCCCATTTTTCAACAAATTCTATAGAAAGTCTTGTCAACCTATTTAATTTTCCACAGGTCTGCAACATCCTTGTTGTCATACCTTTCTCTAGCTCTATTGACCCACTTGGTTAGGCCCTCCACATGTCTCACCAACTGTTACAATCTCATCGATTCTTGGTCGTCGCCCGTCGTCCATCCCTTCACCGCCTGTGGGTTCTCCGGCCACCACTTGTACACACTTGGGCCCGATGTTCTATGCATCGAGTCCCCTGATAGTCCCACCATTGTTCATATTAAAGACCTGGAGCTCTGCCAATCAAGGGAAGCAACGCCCATTCTGTCACCCACTAATCACTCTGTCGCCGCCAAGACTGGCGGTGCATTTTTTAAAAACTAGTCAAACAACCCTTGGTCATACCAATGACTAGGGGCCTCCTTTTTTGTCCCAGGTGCTTGATTTTTGCACCTAGTTAGTTTTCCAGGCCCTAATAGGGTAGAAATATTCTAAGGAGCATATCTTCTCACCATGATATCAAAAATTAACAAATGAGATATTGTTGGAAAGGTATTTCAGAGCACTATCCAATGGTGCACTCCATTTTACATAATTTTTCTACTAGAAAAAATTATATTCAACTGAATTCAACGTTCCAATTTGGACTCAAAGGCTCATATCTTCTAATCATTTTTTTCAAAATCAGTGATTCCACCGACATTCAGAAGGTATTTCAATGCTTTTTTTATCAATCCATTCCATTTGTTTAGTTTCAACTCCAGGTTTTTTGCATTGGATTTTTGCAATTCAGTACATTTGTTCAATTACTTGGACATCCCAAAGTTTGAAGAAGGATTTTTTGCATTGGGAGGCATCTTTTCAGTTGCATATTATATTTAGAAGTTTCCATTTGATATTGAAGGTTACTATCTTTGTAGTATTGGAGATTTGTCATAGTTTGTTATGAGGTTTTCAATTCATCCTTCACTAATAATTTTGGGAAAGGGAAACTATAGAAAATGGAGAGATTTCATCATAAACCATCTTCAATCACTTCAATTGTTGCCACATTTGTATGGTTTAGTTCTCCCTCCTGATAACTATATTCAAAAAATTTCTTGGAGTTACTGAAGGTATGATGTTTTAGGGGTTATTGCAACACATGTTGATGATAATGTTTTGAAAGCTATTGATCATTGTGATTGTCCTCATATTCTTTGGACTAAGATTTGGGAGCTATATGGAGATCCTGTTACTCCACCATTCCTTGATGATCATGATTCAAAATGTCATGTGCTTCTTCATTCTTCAAATAGGAGACCCTATGATGATATTATTCTATAGGGGTTTGATTGTTTGCAATACTTTGAATATTTCAAAGAGGTTGAAAAGGTTTCTTCACATGATCCTTCTTCTACATCAGAGACAATTGATATACCTTCACCTTTAGTGATTCCTTTTCCAGAGTCATTGATTGACACTTCCATCATTTCTATTCATCGGGACATATTCAGTTTTTCAGACTTGGAATCACAAGATGGCTTTGTTTCAAATATTGTAGACTTGGCTACTTCTATAGGTTTGGAAGACACTCTTGAGGGGATATCTCTCCTCTATATAGATTCTACTTTGGAGCATTTTCTTGAGTCTCCATATTCCTTTGTTTGGACCTTGATTAGAGATCCTCATCTTGGTGACTCTACCTTGGAGGCACTTGATTCCTCTTCAGATATTTCATGTATAAGGGTTCTTCCCTCCCATTTCATTATGGATTTGGAGTCTCTTTAGTATCTACCATTGGATTTTATTCTTCCTAGTAGAAGAAATGTGGTTTGGGAACTCTTTTGGCTTCAGACTTCTTTCAGTGATTTTGAGGACACTTCATTATGGGGGCAATCTAGTATCCATCAATTCCTTCAATGGAGGGATCATTGTATTGTAGTCTTTGGATGTTGTTCAATTAGTTTTTGCATAGTCTTGGTTTGTCACCTTCTTCATTGATTGTGGAATCTTCATCTTCCTTGGGCAAGGAGACACGTGAGAAATTTGTAGAGGCATCAACATCCTTATCATTCATCCTTTCTTCCTTCAAGTCCTATTCAGACTGCGAAGTATCCCTGCATTTATACTTGGTTTTGTTTCTTTCAAAAGGGAGATAAGTTTTTTGTTGATATTGGATCATGTTTTGTCTTCAAACACTTACCATTTTTGTAGGAGATTACACATTGTGTGGGGGGGGCTATATATTCTCTTTATTTCCCTCTTATGGGGGGGGGGCGCTATTGATTATATTGTAATTTTGTGATGGATGTAGCTCTTGGGGGGTATTGATGTTGAGACCTCCATACATCGCTTCCATTACTTGTACATGATTAGCATTAGATTTTTCATTATATCTCTTTTTTGGAGAGGATTTTTCTTCCCACTAGGTTTTCTCCTTTGCTCTATTTGTAAGAGATTGCATTATCATTTGTAAATGGGTACCTAAAATGCCCATGTAGCTAGGAACCATCATTCCATCATCATTTGCATTATCATTTACTCCCTAAGTTGCACTTATGGGGGGTATTGGTGTAATTAATATTTAATTACACTTGCATAATTTTACTTATGCATATTATTTAATTAATTCCTAGGTTGCATTTAGTAGGAAATTAGTTGTAATAGGGTCATCCCCCTTCACATGTTTGCATAGGAAATAAGATTCCTTCTAGAAGCCTTATCCAAGAATTCACATCATCCTAGGTAGTTAGTTATTTGTCACATGTTGTTGGATTGAGACACATGGCAACATCATATAGCATACTACATATCACTCTTTCCTATTTAAGAAAGGATTTTGTACATTATATAATATCAATTTATCTCATAATAAAATATCAATTTACATGCCTAAGTTGCAACACTTTCTTGTGTGAGTGATTTTGTCCTTGGTAAGATCCTTTGAAGGGTGCATCTTCATAAAGTTATGTTTCATCCATAATTTCTAGATTGTGGATGAGGAAAATATTAAAGTAAATCAAAGTGGTGTATGATGAGCCTATTTCTATCTTTTGTGACAATACAAGTGCAATCAATATTTCAAAGAATCTGATGATGCATTCAAGAAAGAAAAATATTTCAGTTCAGTATCACTTTCTAAGAGATAAGGTTGTGGATAATGAAGTGAAGCTTGAATATTTACCTACAAAGGATTAGATTGTTGATATATTCACTAAGGATTTTCCTAAGGATACTTTTTTTGGGAGAAGTTGGGGGTTATTGCACCTCCTTCTTTGAACTAGATGCATAAGGAGATACATTAGTCAAGTGGATCTCAAGATTCATTCTTTATTTTGGACTAATGTTGGTGGCTACCTCTCAGGGGGAGTATGTAGTTGCATTGTTGATTGTTGTAGTCAGAAGAGTGTGTGTTGTCATTGTGCAGTGGTAACTGATTTGGTACAGTTTGGTGTGTGCTCCTAAGGGGGAGTATTTAGAGTAGTAAATGAAAGATGTTGTAGAAGTAAGAATTTTTTTTAATTTAAAAGGAAGAGAATAAAAAATATAAATATTACATCATTTACCATTGATTTCAAAGGCGAGAGAGAAACATGTGAAAAAGAACAAGGAATAAGGGAGAGAGATTCATGTGAAAAAGAAAAAGTCATTCAAGGAGAGAGAAACAAGTAAAGAGAAAAATCCACAAAGGGGGAGAGAATAATGTGTAAAAGAAAATTTATTTAGGGGGAGAAGTAATGTGGAGTTGTAGTGTGTTGGTATTCTGAGTTGTTGTGTCTTTGATAGTTTTTTACATCATGTGTTTCCATCATTGACAAGAGGGAGATTGTTGTAAGTATGATTAGTTGGTTTTTTCATTGATGTGATGTGGAATTAGGTGGCTCCCTAATTCACCAAGAGGTTAAGGTCTTCCACATGGTCATAAGAGGCATCTAACAAGATTAAGATGCTTTTCTTAATCCACCTTATTCCAAACACCCACCTAAAGGCTTCTAGCCCTCAAACCACAAAACTTGGACTTATCTTTTGGAGAAGGCCGTACAAGGCCTGAAAAACACTTTCAAGGGATCACAACACAATCCCACACAACATCCCAATAGACTTCACAAGTTTTCCTTAACATGAAATTCATATGACTGCCCCTATTTTTAGGACACTAAAAAGCCCACTTTTACAAAGGAGGTCCCTCCTAAACAACACATAAACAACACATAATCATTCAAAATCTTTAAAAAATCATTTATTATATTTCAAAACATCAAATTTCACAAAAAAAAATCAGTTTCAAGGCTTTCTCAACTTTGATCCCACAAACCCTCCATTTACATGCAATACACTAGGGTTTTAGTGAAAATAATATAACCCGAGCTTCTCAGACCAAAAAAAAACATCAAACACCTTTAATATACCCTACACATACTCAATAAACCTTTACATAGGCCAATATCTTAGTAATTCATCATATCCATCACTCTACAACTCAATTTCTCTTAGAAATGACTGCCCAACCTTAGGGCATTACTCCATGACCACCAAACTAATTGATTATGAATCCAAACAAATAAAAAAAACTACACTAACAATATACATGCCATTCCTCTGAGAAACAAGTCACCATAGTAGGAGGAATGGCCTTACATTAAATAAAATGCAAACTCAGACCCTATTGGCCTGCTACAAGCAGTTTTCAAAAAATTCGCAAGAACTCCCTCAAAACTAAATGTTAGATACTCTCACTTGGTTCAAAATAATTTTATAACATGCTTCTAATAAATACCATGAATTTAAAAGCATACCCTAGGCTATACAGGCCGTATAGACCTTGAAAATTTTTAAAACACATAAAAAATATAGAAGAAACATTGTATTTTTATTGTAAATTTTCAACAAAGTAACCAACAACCTTTTTTTCGAGCCTTTTGAGGCTTCTTATACACATTTCCTCCAAAATCCAACTACCAAATTCTTATAACTACCTTTTACACCCCTTGACCCTTCAAATTCACTTGAAATTGCAATTTCGACAATTTTCACAACAACATTACATCTTTTTTTGCAATGTTTTTGACCTATTGAATCTCCAATGACTCCTAGACCCCTAAATACATGGAAAATGGTCTTTTAGACCTTATTTTAACATGAAAAAAACCTTTAACACCCCTTAACTCATCTAGGCTCACTTACATTCATTTTGCTACCTTATTTCATATCAATTTGTATATCATGGTTGTAGGTGCTCCTACACCATGATGTCAAAAATTCTATGTTGTTATTGATGTCTATAGTTGAGTGAGATAGTTGCAAGAGTGTGAGTTATTGATGCTTTGATTAGTTGCATTATGTTTTCATTAGTAAAGCTACTGGTGTCAACCTCTAGTTTTTTTCTTTGATAATAGTTTTTCTATGGATGAGGATGTGTCTTTGGTGCTTAATTTCCAAGTAATTTTGATAAAATTTGATAAAAAAAGGAAATAGTGTGTTGTAGTGGTGTTCTGAGTGAAAGAGTTGTGTGTTGATTTTGCTTTTTATTTCTTCTAGGTTGAAGATCTACTTGTGTGATTCATATATGTTGGTGAGAGGTGCTTAGAGGTGTTGTATTCAAGATTTGGTGTGTTGGATCATCATACAAAAGAAGTTGTGTTCACCAGTGTGTGACTGTGTATTAAAGATATTTTTAGGAGAAATTTTTATGCTTCGCATTTCTCCATAATTATGTTTTAGGTCTTGTGAATATGAAGGAGTGTTGTTGGTGTTGGTATCTTTTTTCATTCAAGATGGTTTGAGGTTTGTTGCTTCATAAGTCAATTTTTCAAGTAATAGTGTATGGTAGAGTTGTTTGAATGTACTAGGTGTGTACATTATTCAGATGGAAGTTGTTGCGAAGGAGTTTGTTGGATTTTATTGTGGTGGATTCTTTGTTGCATTGAGATGCTTTTCTTTGTGTAACATTCCTTTTCTATATTATTTTCTATTTTGGTAGTGAGCCTTTATTTTTTGAGGTAGTGATCCCTCCGACAGTGAGTCATATTGTATTCAGTATTGATATTACTTATATTGTGAGCTAATCGTCACTATGGTTTTTCCCTTCTTGAGTTTTTCACATAAATCTAGTGTTCTCTTATGTATGGTGTTAAGTTGTTTTAGTTTCTAGTTTTTACTTTTCATACTAAATCATCATAAAAAATTTAAGTATTTAATGAATGAATGTGGGTTTGAATGTTAATGAGGGTTTTGAAGTTTTAAGGTACAACTAATTCACCCCCCTCTCAGTTGTCTTATGCATTCAACATGAATTGTTGAAAAATATTGTAAATTTTCTAAATCCATTTTTTATCTTGCTTTGAGATAATGAATATCATCATATCCTTGTATCTTGCTCATGGAGTTGTATGTGCTTTAGTTTTTCAAGTCTTTTGTATCTTTCTCTAAGGCAGTGAACCTTAGTTTGCAAGTCCTTTTTGGCAACAAACCTTTATATTGTGAATTAACTCTCATCATGGTTTTCCCTCATTGGATTTTTCACATAAATTTTGTGTCATCTTGTGGATGTGTGTTTATTGTTTCCTTTTCATTGTTAATGATTTGGTTAAGGATAAAATTATTGCATGTTTCATTGGTGAAGATTGCTGAAATTGTTGAATGTTTAAGCTATAATATATTTCTTTGTTGATAATCTATTTAAGGGTTTATATTTCCTTAAAAAGTATTATGCTAAAGAGTTCAATTTCCAGAGGGGTTTGAGTTCTTATAGATATTGATTCATCCCCCCTCTTAGTATCCAGTGTGTTCAAAAATTGGTATCATAGCCAATTTCCTTTGAAGAAGCTTAATTGCTTGAGGTAAAGGTCCGAGATGATAGATGATGGAGCTTACAAGGGTCCTAGGTTTGATGGTGTTGGTGTGAATAAATGTCTCGTACCTAGTTATTTCACTTACTAGGGACTTAGTGGAAATATTCACATGTTAAGTTTACTTAGGTCCTAAGATTATTTTTAGAAGGTGCTAAGTTGTCATTAGTTGTTATCTTATCTTTTGACAAATAACACATGTGACCTAGGTAGTTGTGATAGGTTGTCTCATGTCATATGATTAAGAATCTTGTCATAATCCCATGATATCTTGCATCTCACGTTGGCTATATAACCAAGGTTCTCTCACATGTAACGCCCCGCCACGAAACCCTAGAGGAAATTATAGCACAACGCGAAAGCGCACAATTTTTTTTCTTAAAAGTGCATTATTAATAAGGAAGATGCACAACACTTCACAACATCCTCTAAGGAAATTCAAAAAGATTACAACTAAAACCATAACACATACATTACTCATATAAAGCTTTTAATTAATCACTAACAAGAATTAAATAACATACATACAAAGCATTAGATTCCAACTCATAGAATAAGATATATCAAATTCCAGATTAAATTACTTTTCAAGTAAGATTACAATAAGATTTCACATCACATTAACTCTACAAATAGGTTACATCTCTCATTCCCCAAATGAGGTACTACATATACAATTATCCACCTCGAATACAAATGAGTGGTAATAATTACATGAGCTAAACTGAAATAAACACAAAGCATGAATTGAATACTAGAAAAACTACGAGCTCTCCATTGGAAAACCTCACCATCATGATCTGTAAACCAAGGAGGACCCAATGGCGTAGGGCACATGTTCCTCCCAACCAAGTGGTACCCGAAGGCCCACCCCCCGTGCTAGGAGATAGTAACAAGGATACATAGTCAACCTACTACATCTAGACACAAGTTGACTCATACTAACTCAACCAAATACATAATCCAAACAACATGAAGTCACATTGCTTCTAGTGCTACACAATCTTTTACTTTACAAAACCAACATACAATTGACCTAGGAGAAGTGGCACCACATAGGTACATGAGTTACCCATCAGATCTTTATCGATCTCGATCCCCATCAAGATTCACTCTCCTACTATCAACACATGGAACATAACCACTCCATACAAAGGAGGCATACCAAATGACTAAACCACTCCAAACATTGGAGGCAACCAATCACACAATCCACTCCTAACAAAGGAGGCAAAACATCCCCGTTGATGGAAACCGAGTAAATGACTGACATGACTCCATGCACTACCCAAGGGAAGTATAAACAGTTGACATCACAATACGAAAACCCCCATCCAATTAAGAACCTTTGGAAGACTTACATATTAAAGACACACTTAACCCATTATTTACCATAACGTAACTTGAAGAACCAAAAGGGCAATCAACACGATAAATAAATCTAATATTTGGATTTACTAAATCCATTCTCAATCAATAGAAAACATTAAAATAATTTATCCGATTTCACTAATTAGATAAAAATCCCTTCATATTCACATAGAGGAAGAATTTAATTTTATTTAAACTCAAATCCTCAATTACTTTTAAAAGCAATAATAATTTCCTCTATTTACTTAAATCAATTTATCATTTTCATATATTCAAAAATCACATTTCCTCATCAAAGTTATTTCTTTTAAATTATCTAAACATGCATTAAATGCATGCACCTATTTTATAAAACAAGCATTATCTAATTCAAATATTTTAAAATTCAATTTCTCTTTTACATCATTTCATTTCACCTGATGACATTCTAAATGTGCATTTGCATGCACCTATTCAAAGTATTCATTTAAATAAATTACATTTAATCTATATATAATACGATATATATATACATATAATATATATATACCATATCATATAAATACCCAATTCGAAAAACCTTTAATTAAACATTGAATTTCTTTCATAATAAATAAAAATTGATTAACTGGAGGGCAGACAAAATTATTTTATTTTAAAAAGAACCTGTGAAAAGACATATATGGGCACCGACTGTACCTATGGTACAACCAACCACCCTCATAAAGGGGGCAACACTCCCTATGGGACAACATGTCCCCTTATATGGTGGGCACATTGTCTCATAGGCAGCGCTCCACCCATAGATAAGTGTGGGTTAGTGGAGATTTTAATCCCCCCACCAACCGCTATGCATATCCCTTTTTTTTATATCACAATATAAATTTTGACTTCTGCAAAAACAGTCTCATCGTACGATGATTTCTCATAATATTATTTTATAATAAATCTGGAACAATATATATATAATATATATATTTTTATATATATATACTATATATATATTTATATATATATATGTATATATTTCTATATATATATGTATATATTTTACAATATATACGTATGTATATATATGGATATATATTTATGTATATATTAAAATAATCAAAACATTGAAAATATTAAAATTGGGAAATATTTTCAGAAAGTGTTTCCACATTAGAAAAATTGACAATTTCATGAAAATAATCCAAATTTACAGAGGAGAATAAAGAGGTAAAGTTTTTCCCAAATTTTTGATAGGAAGATTTTCCAATCTATTTCTACAGAGATTTCTAATAACTCTATTGTTTCTTCTAGAGTTTTCTATTGTTTAAAAACAATTCCCTACAAAAGCTTTCAACAATTTCCTACATAGAAGCTTTCAATAAATTTTCTTACACAAAAGCTTTCAATAATTTTTCTACACAATCGCTTTCAATGATTTTCTACACACAAGCTTTCAATAATTTTCTACAAAATATTTCAATGAATTTTCTAAATCTTATATTGTTTTCCTCTCGATTTTTCCACAACAAATCTACAAATACAGAAGCCTTACAATTTTTTTCAAAACAACTAAAAGCTTCTACTAAAAATACAAAATCTTCTTACATAGTCAATCTTTCAATTTCTTTTTAATCAATTTAAACAAAGCTTCTACAAAATTGAATTTTGTACAAACAAACTTTCTAAATCAACTAAATAAATCAAACAATAACAAAACCCATTTTCTTGAAGCTTGAAGAAATGAAGGTTGGAGCAAAGCAGAGCCTTCAGAGTTCAATTTCCAACGCCTTTCCAAAATCACCACTTCCAGAAAGATGTAAAAATACAGAAGCCACCAAAATTCTTGAGAACCTCTTTTTAATTTTCCAACAAACAACCTCCCAAAAATATCCCTCCTATCATTCTCGTGAAGTAACCTCTTACCTCACTCAGTTATGGCAAATATTCTCTCCGAGAATAATTTCCCAATAGAGTGATTAATAAATTCTTCTCACACACATGTCTAATTCAAAATATCTTCTCAACAACCCACAAATATTTCCTCTAAATCAATTTTGCATTTTAATAATTTCAAACCACAATTTAATTTCTAAATAAATTTAATCAATTAATCTATTTGCTTAATAAATAAATTTAATCAAATAATTTATTTAGTTAATAAAATAAATTTAATCCCAAGGATTAAATTGCTTTACTAAATAAATTTAATTTAATTAATTAAATTAAATAAAAAGCTTCCATCAATATTATCTAAAATTAGTTAAATAAATACTAAAATCATTTAAAGTATTAATTTAACATTTATTTCCATAAAATAAAACTTGCATAATTAAATAACAATAGACAAGACAAACGTAGACATGACCAACAAATATATCAAACATGGACTGATGACACATTGTGGCTAGGGTGTAGACCTGACACAAGTAACCTAGCTACTATCTCCCAATCAACATATCGTTGGGTCAACACACTCAAACCTGTGAAGCCAGGTGGAGTCAATGCCATGTACCTACAAACCTATATCCAAGGCATCAATAGCACATGTATATAAAATCATCATAAAACACACGGTGAAGAGGAAATCGCAGAATCGCAGGACGCTCACAAGTGAGTGATGCAATCCCATCCCCTTCACCAATACAGTATCACCAAAATGACACTTCCATCATCAATAAAACTCATGAGCAATAAGCGTGTTATAATAAACCAACATTATTCTTAATCAAAGCATGTCAAGTATAACATCAAGGAAAGTACATCTCATCACACACATAGTCCATGTCGCTCTATAAGAAACGATTAAATAATAAAGCATCATAATCTAACATAAGAGAAAAACAAAGGGGTGTTACATCACACATTGTACAACCAACTATATTGATTCTTTGCATTCATTGATAGGAATATAATTTATTTTTTTCATATTGATCTTCTAAGTATTTTGTGCTTTCCATAGGCCTTTAGATCTTGGGTGGCTATCTCCATAGCCAAATCTTACATGGTATCAGAGCAAGTTAAGTGACTTTGGTTAGTCTCTTGGGAGATCTTGAGTGAAATCTTGTATTTTCTTGAAGAATTGAGCATGATATTGTCTTGCATCTTTGGATGGTCTAGAGAATCAAAAAGCTGTGATAGAAATACCAGATTTTGCGGTAGTTCCATTTCTGGCTTTGAATTGCAAGTGCATTTTGGGAGCTTGTTGCATCAGATTTGAGCTCACCATTGCGTCTGGAGCATCTGAGAAAGTCAAAATTTCCTTTTGTTTCGTCTCAGTTGGACATTGGAAGTTAAATCTACAAGGGTTTGAAGATTGATGTTGGTTGCCAGATCCAGGAGGTAGCCATATTTTTGGAGAATTTTGAGTTAAAAAGAACACTTCCATCACATCCAAAAGGCCCAAAATCCCCAAGATTGATTGTTAAATTGTTAAATTTAGATAAAGTTACTCTCAGAAGCAAAAAAAAAAATAACAAACGGAAGATATGATTTTATTGAAAAATAAATAAATTTATTTTTTCTGCAATATTTATAGTTTTTTAAAATCTTGAAAAAAAAAATTAAAAATATAAAATCATGTTTTCTTATAAAATTATTATTTTTTTAAATAAAAAAGCAAAAACAAAATTTTTGTAGTAGCAATACTACACGTAGATCTGTAGAAAGGGTACACAGGTACCCATAGGGCCCCTATGCCCATGTGCCTACTTCCTTTTAAAACCTCCTACGTAAGTGCCTTTTTAAAGTTTAATGAATAATCATGTTTTATTGAATGTTTTTTAATAAAAAAAATTTTAATAAAAATTTTTTGAGTTAAAGTTTTATATATATATATATATATATATATATCTTTATTATGTTTTAATAAAGCTTTTAAAATTTTTAAAAAAGATATTTTTCTTTATTAAGTTTTTAATAAAGTTTTTTCAAAATTAAAAAAGTTTTTTCTTTATTTTTAATAGAAAATTCAAAAAAATCAAAAAGTTTTTCTTAATTTTTTTAATAAATTTTTTTTCCGTAAAAAAATTAAATAATTTTCTTTATTATTTTAATAATAGAGTTTTTTCCAGGGGTGACCCTTCGGTGAAATTGTGGGGCTTCTTGCTTGTAGAGTCAACAACCAAGGTTCAAACCTCATGAGGTTGCTCTCTACCACGTCAACAATGAAGTCTATTTACCCTGGTGTTAAGGGGAGGCTCCTAAGTAAATTGGTGGGGCTTCTTGCCTATACTTCCAAAAATCAAGACCCAAACCTTAATATTGCTTAATTTTTTAGATTTTTTATTCTAATTATATATTGAGGATTAAATATTTATAATATCATGGCAAAAATTAGCGAGGTGGCATAGAGCGAAAATCGCAAGGTGGCAAAAGGCGAGGAGTAGAGGTCTGAAGGCTAGAAGGAATTGCAAGGAAGAAAGTAGATGCATGATATGACAAAGGAGGACAACGAATATCAATGGGAGAAGGCATCAGAATCAGAAACTCGAAGCAAGGAAAAATGGAGTGAGGAACTAGAGCGAACAATTCCTTTCGTAGAATTCAGGGATAGGACCAATAATGGATGGTCGGCATACGGGAAAACGAGAAGGAGTCTAGGAACAAAAGTGTATAGACCCTAATGGGTGTTGGAGAATGATATCTAGGTGGATAAATGTCATCCTTACTATCAACCCAGGTACCGACCAGAAGTCAAATATAAGTGAAGAAGGAATCGTCCAAGGCAGGGTCAAGGGCCTCCATGGGTGAGACCTAACCGATACTCTAAGGCTAATGATAACCAGGGAGGAAATTAGGGATTCAAAAAAGGAGGCAAGCAAAATTTCCAAAGATTGAATGGGTGGTTTAGGAAAAAGCCAGGGATGGATAGAGACATGAACAAAAACTGGCACCAAAAAGACCACAAAAGGGCTCCACCAACCAAGTTAGACATGGATACCGGATCAGAAAAATAGGGCGAAGCGAATAGTGGTAAGTCCCTACCAACCCCGATAACCTCCTTTTGTGTAAATAACGAAACTTTCAAAAGAGCTCAAGAATCACTACAAGAAATTGGACTTTTTGTTAAATGGGGGGGTGAAGGCCATAAGAGCCAAACAACAATGGAAGATTGGTGTAGTAAAACCTGGGGTGAGGAAATAATAGTGAAATCCCTAGAAAATAAATGGTTTCTAATAACATTCCTTGATCAAAAGAGAAAGAATAAGGCCCTAGAAAGATGGCCTTATTTATCGAATGGAGCTCAGTTGCATCTTATAGAACAACGACCGAATTTTGACCCAAGGAAATTATGGATTGAGGAGAGCGCAGTGTGGCTGAGACTATACAATTTACCCTTGGAGTATTGGATGGAGGAAACCCTAAAGGAGATAGGAAGATAGATAGGAAAACTACAATGCGTAGATAACATTCAGGAAGACCTGGGAAAAGGGTCTTACTTTCAAATATGTGTATCAATGGCTTAGGGTATAGAATTTCCAAGGGTGGTAGATCTCATTTCATAAATGGGTTCCTGGAGACAAGAAGTGAGTAGGGAAGATAGCCTACAAATCTTCCCTAAGTGTAAATCAATGGAGCATGGAGAGAATAAATGTATAGAAAGGGGTGAGGCCAGCAATACCACTCTATATAAGGGGAAGAAAGAGCTAGAAAAGGAGAAGGAATATAACTTGGAGATAAGGCCATCGATTGAATATTTGGAAAAGGAATTGATAGAGTAAATAAGACCACCAAAATCAGAAAATAAGGAGGTAGGGCTGGGGGGAAGAAACTCAATGGATCCATAGGAAGAGGAGAGCCAAAAAAATTATTGGCCAGTTCAATATGAGTAGACACTCATCTCGAGCTCGGATCCCCAGTTCGAGGAAGGATTTCCTCAGCTCACAGACATCAAGATTGAGAATCAGTTGATGGAAATCATTGAAAGGAGGCAGACTGATCTAGAGCCAGAAGCAACACAAACGAAGGAACTCACCAGTTACAAGGATCTAGAGGGAGGTGTGGAAGAAGGTCAGGATCAAGGAAGTATGGCATTAGAGTCAGACTGTGATGAAACATTTGAGGAATACCAGGAGGGAATAATAACCAAGAGAGGAATTGAGAAAATCCCCTCGACTAGGAAAACACCAATGATCAAGTATGCCAGTCAAAGAGGACACAAATCCAACAAGGAAAAACTAATAGTGGTAGGATCAGCCAAAGGCCAAACAATCCTTAGAAATGGGAAGGGGATTCCCCTTCCTGGGGAGCCACGAAAATCATAAGTTGGAATGCTAGGGGCTTGAATGCCCCTAGCAAGTGGCGTCACTTCAGGTGCCAAGTAGACAACAGTAAACCAAATGTGTTGCTTATCCAGGAGACAAAATGGAGTAGGGAGGAGCAGGAGAAGCGGATAAAGTTTTGGAAAGGATGGGGAGGGATGCTTTAAGAGTCAATTGGGGCTTCTTGTGGCTTGGGAATAGTGTGAAACCCAGCCACAATGTGTCATAACCTCATAGAAGAGAATCAAAATTGTCTTATGGTCTCAGTAAGGACATACCAGGGGAATGCAGAATTTGAACTAATCAATGTATATGGTCCTATAGCCATAGCGGACAAGAGGAACCTTTGGACAACAATCTCGACATCCCTGGGACAGTTAAAAGATGAAAGACTCATAATCGGTGGGGATTTCAATGCCACCTTGAATAACTTGGAGAAGCGGGGAGGGATGAGAAATCTAGCAAGATCTCAAATGGACTTCCAAGACTTTGTGGATAAGAATATGCTAAGGGATATACCAAAAAAAAGAGGAGTATACACCTGGAAAAACATAAGAATGGGCCATACTGGAATAGCAAAGAAATTGGATAGATTCCTGGTGGTTGGGGATTGGAACTAGGGGGTGAATTTGATGGAAGCCTCTATTTTACCCTGGAGTAGATCCGACCATTTTCCGATCCAATTTATAATTCAACCGGATAAATTTAAGGGTGGTTCGCCCTTTCGATTCGAAAAAATGTGGATGAGAGACCCAAATCTTCTAGAATAGATCTCATTATGGTGGAAGGAATTCTGGATTGGTAATCAATCACACTTATTCTCCTTCCAGAAAAAAATCCCATATCAAATCTAAATTACGAGTCTGGAATAAGGAACACTTCAAAAACATTTTTGAAGAAAGTGACAAGATAGAGAATGAGCTCAGGTCTTTAAATGAGAAAGTAATTGAAAAAGGTATGGGGCAGGAAGAATTCCTCAAGGATAAGGAATTGCTAGGTGCTCAATCCGAGATTCTAGCAAGAACATAATGCTATTGGAAGCAGAAATCCAGGGAACTATGGCTCCAAGAAGGTGACAAAAATACCAATTTTTTTCACAATTCAACCCTGGTCAAAATAAATACAATCAGGATCACATAGCTAGTCAAAGAAGATGGGTCCCTCGCTAGATCTAAGCAACATATCAGCCAAGAGGCCATTAGGTACTTTGAATCTTTGTTTAAGAAGGAAACTCAACAGGATGAGAGACCTAGGGAGGATTTCATTAGAGGTATTCCAAACTCGATCTCAAAGGTAGAGAATAGAGAACTCACTAAACCAATTTGTATGGAAGAAGTCAAAAAAGCTACCTTCCAACTTGGAACAGAGAAATCCCCAAGGCCAGATGGATTCTCGACCTTCTTTTATCAAATATGCTGGGAAATAATCAAGGAAGACTTAGTCAAAGTAGTGGAAGAATCTAGGAGAAAAACAACAATGTTAGGGGCAATCAATCAAAACTTCATTGCACTCATTCCAAAAAAGAAAGAGGAAAATTGCATGGGGGACTTCAGGCCAATCTCCCTTTGTAATACAGTCTATAAAATAATAACAAAGGTTATCGCCAATAGGTTCAAGTTGGTAATTGACAAAATCATATCAGAAGAGCAAAGCGGATTCATTACAAGCAGGTCAATCATAGAAGGCATAATAGTGGTGCATGAGACAATCCACATGACAAGAAAGTTAAGACAACCAAGTATGATTCTCAAAATAGATATTCTAAAGGCCTATTATTGGGTGGACCAACAATTTTTGTTAGATGTGCTGATTGGGTTTGGGTTTGATAGGAAGCTAGTGGAATGGATTAGAAGTTGCATATTTTCCCTAAGATTCTCAATTTGATGAATGGAGTAGCCCAAGGTTTTATTGACTCCTCCCAAGGACTAAGGCAAGGGGATCCATTATCCCCATTTCTCTTCATCACAAAGGAAAAATCCCTTGGTAGGAAAATTGGACAAGCCAGGTTGGAGGGGTATTGAGGCCGCCCCAAGGGTGGGAGCAAGCACACATCAACAATTCATGGATGATACCATTATTTTTGGCCTAGCGTCAAGAGTGGAAGCAAGGAAGATAAAGGAAGTGTTGGATGATTACAGTAGGGCATCAGGACAAGCCATTAATTAGAGAAAATCAAACATCTTCTTCCTTAATACCCAGCCTAGCCTACAACGAGACCTTTCAAGGATCATGGGTGTAAGACCATCCAGCCTCCCTGGGAGATTCCTAGGGATGCCCCTTTTTGATGGGGCCAATCGTATTGGCTTTTGGGACGGGCTAGTTGGAAACTACAAAAAGGTGGAATTATGGAAGGGTAAATGGCTAACCTCAGTAGGCAAGCTACTAATGGTAAAAACCGTCCTAACAACCATCCCAGTATAATCCATGTCATGCCTAAAAATCCCTGAGGGCATTGTGGAACAAATCAACCAAATTATGAGGAAATTATTTTGGAATGGACTGAAGGAAACAAACAAGGTCCCTCTATTGGCATGGGATAAGATATGTAAACCACAAGCCTCGGGTGGGGCAGGAATCAGATAGTTGAAGGAAATGAACCAAGAAATGGGTGCTAAATTGGTTTGGAAAATGTATACCAGCAATCAAAAGCGGGTGAGAATCTTGAGAAGAAAATACCTTGACTCAGATGATCTAGTGAGCATAGTTAGGACACTCAACCCTTCGAGAGGCTAGAAAATCTGGAACTTCATTTGTGAATGTAGGGATATCATTTGCAAGTGTGTCACATGGGAAGCCCACAATGGTAGGAGTGTTTCATTTTGGGAAGATTCATGGGATGGACACTCTAAGCTAGGTAATATGGTGGACCTAGCAGCAATCAAGGCAGAAAAAATCAGGGTTTGGGGCTCGAAAGTGAGTGACTACGAGGACAAAGTATGGAATAATAGAATTTAGCAGTGGAGATGGAAAAATCTAGATGTGCTCAATGCCCCTGAGGCTCAAAAGAAGGCCTTGGAAATGATCTTGAAAGCCAAGACTATCCTCGCTAGTGAAGGGGATAATGTATTGAGATGGAGCACCTGAGCAGATGGCAAGTATAAATTAAAGATCAGTTACAAAATCAAGGAAAGGAGGGAAGAAGGAAAAATCTGGCCAAATGCACTCCTATGGGGGAAAAATGTCCCGCTGAAAGTCGAGTTTTCACATGGCTAGATACCCAGGGGAAGATTCTAACATAGGACAGGCTAGTAAAGCTAGGTTTTAGGGGTCCAAGTAGATGTATAATGTGTAAACAATAGACAGAATTGGCATCCCACCATTTTCTCTCATGTCCCTACGTTGAGTACTGCTGGAAATTCATGCTCAGGCTTCTAAGTTATCTAAAATTGCTAACGAAAAAACCTCTAGGATTGGATTTTTGCGAGGCCAAGGAAGCTCCACAATGGAGTCTTTAGTAGCATATGGCAAATAGTTTCGTCCATGGTTTGCTAGGAAATCTAGGAGGAAAGGAATAGGTGTATCTTCTAAGAGTAATCAATGGGTAGAGAAATACTCATAACACGCTTGGTCAAGGCAGTGGTAGAATTGGTAAATAGTGTAGCGAAAAGGTTAACCTTCCCAAAAAATGTGTTCTCTAACAAAGATATTGACCTTACCAATAAATTCCTTGGTCTGTACATCCCTCCCATCATTGGAGCTATGGGGGCGATACCGAAGGATGAAATCAAAAGAAGAACAATATGGCAGAAACTGCTACCTAGCTGGATTAAAGTAAATTTTGATGGCGCCTCTATGACTAATCTTGGAGTGGTCAACATTATATATGTGGAAAGAGAATTTGAAGGTAGGGAGATAGCATAGAAGGTGGAGTACATCATCCAAGCAAAAAACAACATGGCAGAATTCAGGGCGGCCCTGAGTGGACTAGAATTGGAGAAACGCATTAGGGCATCGAAGCTACACTTGGAAGAGGATTCATTAATCATAGTGAATGATATCAGAAGAAACTTCACCTTGAACTAGCTATTACATCACTGGCTGCATCCAATCTAGAACCTCATCACATCCTTCAAGGAATTCCAATTCAGCTATGTGTACAATGAAGGAAATCAGCTATGTAGAGTAAGGTCAGGGTGGAGATAGCTAAGATGAAACCATACGAAGTGTCATGTGAGAATGAAGGTATGGAAAATGGCAGCATAAATACCATGTCAT